>JBBPBR010001491.1:21592-51060 GCA_037974775.1 Cicer pinnatifidum | reverse complement strand
TCCAATAGGTGTGTTTGTGTCATTGGATGATCAATTAGGTCATTTTCGTCCTCCCTAGGCTTATCCTTGTCCAATTAGGGTTTTTAACCAATCTTGTGCATCCAATAGGTGTGTTTGTGTCATTGGAAGATCAATTAGGTCATTTTCGTCCTCCCTAGGCTTATTCTTGTCCAATAAGGGTTTTTAACCAATCTTGTGCATCCAATAAGTTCATTTATGTCATTGGATGATCAATTAGGTCATTTTCGTCCTCCCTAGGCTTATTCATGTCCAATTAGGGTTTTTAACCAATCTTGTGCATCCAATAAGTTCATTTGTGTCATTGGATTAACATTTAGGTCATTTTCGTCCTCCCTAGGCATATTCTTGTCCAATTAGGGTTTTTAACCAATCTTGTGCTTCCAATAGGCGTGTTTGTGACATTGGATGATCAATTAGGTCATTTCCGTCCTCCCTAGGCTTATTCTTGTCCAATTAGTGTTTTTAACCAATCTTGTGCATCCAATATGTTTGTTTATGTCATTGAATTAATATTTAGGTCATTTTCGTCCTCCCTAGGCATATTCTTGTCCAATTAGGGTTTTTAACAAATCTTGTGCATCCAATAGGTGTGTTTGTGTCATTGGATGATCAATTAGGTCATTTTCGTCCTCCCTAGGCATATTCTTGTCCAATTAGGGTTTTTAACCAATCTTGTGCTTCCAATAGGTGTGTTTGTGACATTGGATGATCAATTAGGTCATTTTCGTACTCCCTAGGCTTATTCTTGTCCAATTAGGGTTTTTAACCAATCTTGTGCATCCAATAAGTTTGTTTTATGTCATTGAATTAATATTTAGGTCATTTTCGTCCTCCCTAGGCATATTCTTGTCCAATTAGGGTTTTTAACCAATCTTGTGCATCCAATAGGTGTGTTTGTGTCATTGGATGATCAATTAGGTCATTTTCGTCCTCCCTAGGCATATTCTTGTCCAATTAGGGTTTTTAACCAATCTTGTGCATCCAATAGGTGTGTTTGTGTCATTGGATGATCAATTAGGTCATTTTCGTCCTCCCTAGGCTTATTCTTGTCCAATTAGGGTTTTTAACCAATCTTGTGCTTCCAATAGGTGTGTTTGTGTCATTGGATGATCAATTAGGTCATTCTCGTCCTCTCTAGGCTTATTAATGTCCAATTAGGGTTTTTAACCAATCTTGTGCATCCAATGAGTTTGTTTGTGTCAATGAATTAATATTTAGATCATTTTCGTCCTCCCTAGGCATATTCTTGTCCAATTAGGGTTTCTAACCAATCTTGTGCATCCAATAGGTGTGTTTGTGTCATTGGATGATCAATTAGGTCATTTTCGTCCTCCCTAGGCTTATTCTTGTCCAATTAGGGTTTTTAACCAATCTTGTGCATCCAATAGGTGTGTTTGTGTCATTGGATGTTCAATTAGGTCATTTTCGTCCTCCCTAGGCTTATTCTTGTCCAATTAGGGTTATTAACCAATCTTATGCATCCAATAGGTGTGTTTGTGTCATTGGATGATCAATTAGGTCATTTTCGTCCTCCCTAGGCTTATTCTTTTCCAATTAGGGTTTTTAACCAATCTTGTGCATCCAATAAGTTTTTTTGTGTCATTGAATTAATATTTAGGTCATTTTCGTCCTCCGTAGGCATATTCTTGTCCAATTAGGGTTTTCAACCAATCTTGTGCATCCAATAGGTGTGTTTGTGTCGTTGGATGATCAATTAGGTAATTTTCGTCCTCCCTAGGCTTATTCTTGTCCAATTAGGGTTTTTAACCAATCTTGTGCATCCAATAGGTGTGTTTGTGTCATTGGATGATCAATTAGGTCATTTTTGTCCTCCCTAGGCTTATTCTTGTCCAATTAGGTTTTTTAACCAATCTTGTGCATCCAATAAGTTTGTTTGTGTCATTGAATTAATATTTAGGTCATTTTCGTCCTCCCTAGGCATATTCTTGTCCAATTAGGGTTTTTAACCAATCTTGTGCATCCAATAGGTGTGTTTGTGTCATTGGATGATCAATTAGGTCATTTTCGTCCTCCCTAGGCTTATTCTTTACCAATTAGGGTTTTTAACCAATCTTGTGCATCCAATAAGTTTGTTTGTGTCATTGAATTAATATTTAGGTCATTTTCGTCCTCCCTAGGCATATTCTTGTCCAATTAGGGTTTTTAGCCAATCTCGTCCCTCCAATAGGTGTGTTTGTGTCATTGGATGATCAATTAGGTCATTTTCGTCCTCCCTAGGCTTATTCTTGTCCAATTTGAGTTTCTAACCAATCTTGTGCATCTAATAACTTTGTATGTGTCATTGAATTAATATTTAGGTCATTTTCCTCCTCCCTAGGCATATTGTTGTCCAATTAGGGTTTTTAACCAATGTTGTGCATACAATAGGTGTGTTTGTGTCATTGGATGATCAATTAGGTCATTTTCGTCCTCCCTAGGCTTATTCTTGTCCAATTAGGGTTTTTAATCAATCTTGTGCATCCAATAAGTTCATTTGTGTCATTGGATTAACATTTAGGTCACTTTCGTCCTCCCTAGGCATATTCTTGTCCAATTAGGGTTTTTAACCAATCTTGTGCTTCCAATAGGTGTGTTTGTGTCATTGGATGATCAATTAGGTCATTTTCGTCCTCCCTAGGCTTATTCTTGTCCAATTAGGGTTTTTAACCAATCTTGTGCATCCAATAAGTTTGTTTATGTCATTGAATTAATAGTTAGGTCATTTTCGTCCTCCCTAGGCGTATACTTGTCCAATTAGGGTTTTTAACCAATCTTGTGCATCCAATAGGTGTGTTTGTGTCATTGGATGATCAATTAGGTCATTTTCGTCCTCCCTAGGCTTATTCTTGTCCAATTAGGGTTTTTAACCAATCTTGTGCATCCAATAGGTTTGTTTGTGTCATTGGATGATCAATTTGGTCATTTTCGTCCTCCCTAGGCTTCTTCTTGTCCAATTAGGGTTTTTAACCAATCTTGTGCATCCAATAGGTGTGTTTGTGTCATTGGATGATCAATTAGGTCATTTTCGTCCTCCCTAGGCTTATTCTTGCCCAATTAGGGTTTTTAACCAATCTTGTGCATCCAATAAGTTTGTTTATGTCATTGAATTAATATTTAGGTCATTTTCGTCCTCCCTAGGCATATTCTTTTCCATTTAGGGTTTTTAACCAATCTTGTGCATCCAATAGGTGTGTTTGTGTCATTGGATGATCAATTAGGTCATTTTCGTCCTCCCTAGGCTTATTCTTGTCCAATTAGGGTTTTTAACCAATCTTGTGCATCCAATAAGTGTGTTTGTGTCATTGAATTAACATTTAGGTCATTTTCGTCCTCCCTAGGCATATTCTTGTCCAATTAGGGTTTTTAACCAATCTTGTGCATCCAATAGGTGTGTTTGTGTCATTGGATGATCAATTAGGTCATTTTCGTCCTCCCTAGGCTTATTCTTGTCCAATTAGGGTTTTTAACCAATCTTGTGCATCCAATAAGTTCATTGGTGTCATTGGATAATCAATTAGGTCATTTTCGTCCTCCCTAGGCATATTCTTGTCCAACTAGGGTTTTTAACCAATCTTGTGCATCCAATAGGTGTGTTTGTATCATTGGATGATCAATTAGGTCATTTTCGTCCTCCCTAGGCTTATTCTTGTCCAATTAGGGTTTTTAACCAATCTTGTGCATCCAATAAGTTGAGTTGTGTCATTGGATTAACATTTCGGTCATTTTCGTTCTCCCTAGGCTTATTCTTGTCCAATTAGGGTTTTTAACCAATCTTGTGCATCCAATAGGTGTGTTTGTGTCATTGGATGATCAATTAGGTCATTTTCGTCCTCCCTAGGCTTATTCTTGTCCAATTAGGGTTTTTAACCAATCTTGTGCATCCAATAAGTTCATTGGTGTCATTGGATGATCAATTAGGTCATTTTCGTCCTCCCTAGGCATATTCTTGTCCAACTAGGGTTTTTAACCAATCTTGTGCATCCAATAGGTGTGTTTGTATCATTGGATGATCAATTAGGTCATTTTCGTCCTCCCTAGGCTTATTCTTGTCCAATTAGGGTTTTTAACCAATCTTGTGCATCCAATAAGTTGAGTTGTGTCATTGGATTAACATTCCGGTCATTTTCGTTCTCCCTAGGCTTATTCTTGACCAATTAGGGTTTTTAACCAATCTTCTGCATCCAATATCTTTGTTTGTGTCATTGAATTAATATTTAGGTCATTTTCGTCCTCCCTAGGCATATTCTTGTCCAATTAGGGTTTTTAACCAATCTTGTGCATCCAATAGGTGTGTTTGTGTCATTGGATGATCAATTAGGTCATTTTCGTCCTCCCTAGGCTTATTCTTGTCCAGTTAGGGTTTTTAACCAATCTTGTGCATCCAATAAGTTCATTTGTGTCATTGGATTAACATTTAGGTCATTTTCGTCCTCCCTAGGCATATTCTTGTCCAATTAGGGTTTTTAACCAATCTTGTGCATCCAATAGGTGTGTTTGTGTCATTGGATGATCAATTAGGTCATTTTCGTCCTCCCTAGGCTTATTCTTGTCCAATTAGGGTTTTTAACCAATCTTGTGCCTTCAATAGGTGTGTTTGTGCCATTGGATGAACATTTAGGTCATTTTCGTCCTCCCTAGGCATATTCTTGTCCAATTAGGGTTTTTAACCAATCTTGTGCATCCAATAGGTGTGTTTGTGT
Organism: Cicer pinnatifidum; assembly: GCA_037974775.1. Lineage (NCBI taxonomy): Eukaryota > Viridiplantae > Streptophyta > Magnoliopsida > Fabales > Fabaceae > Cicer > Cicer pinnatifidum. The sequence goes on along the minus strand of JBBPBR010001491.1, from coordinate 46,339 downwards.
CATTGGATGATCAATTAGGTCATTTTCGTCCTCCCTAGGCTTATTCTTGTCCAATTAGGGTTTTTAACCAATCTTGTGCATCCAATAGGTGTGTTTGTGTCATTGGATGATCAATTAGGTCATTTTCATCCTACCTACACTTATTCTTGTCAAATTAGGGTTTTTAATCAATCTTGTGCATCCAATAACTTTGTTTGTGTCATTGAATTAATATTTAGGTCATTTTCGTCCTCCCTAGGCATATTCTTGTCCAATTAGGGTTTTTAACCAATCTTGTGCATCCAATAGGTGTGTTTGTGTCATTGGATGATCAATTAGGTCATTTTCGTCCTCCCTAGGCTTATTCTTGTCCAATTAGGGTTTTTAACCAATCTTGTGCATCCAATAGGTGTGTTTGTGTCATTGGATGATCAATTAGGTCATTTTCGTCCTCCCTAGGCTTATTCTTGTCCAATTAGGGTTTTTAACCAATCTTTGCATCCAATAACTTTGTTTGTGTCATTGAATTAATATTTAGGTCATTTTCGTCCTCCCTAGGCATATTCTTGTCCAATTAGGGTTTTTAACCAATCTTGTGCATCCAATAGGTGTGTTTGTGTCATTGGATGATCAATTAGGTCATTTTCGTCCTCCCTAGGCTTATTCTTGTCCAATTAGGGTTTTTAACCAATCTTGTGCATCCAATAGGTGTGTTTGTGTCATTGGATCATCAATTAGGTCATTTTCGTCCTCCCTAGGCAAATTCTTGTCCAATTAGGGTTTTTAACCAATCTTGTGCATCCAATAGGTGTGTTTGTGTCATTGGATGATCAATTAGGTCATTTTCGTCCTCCTTAGGCATATACTTGACCAATTAGGGTTTTTAACCAATCTTGTGCATCCAATAGGTGTGTTTGTGTCATTGGATGATCAATTAGGTCATTTTCGTCCTCCATAGGCTTATTTTTGTCCAACTAGGGTTTTTAACCAATCTTGTGCATCCAATAAGTTCATTTGTGTCATTGGATGATCAATTAGGTCATTTTCGTCCTCCCTAGGCATATTCTTGTCCAATTAGGATTTTTAACCAATCTTGTGCATCCAATAGGTGTGTTTGTGTCATTGGATGATCAATTAGGTCATTTTCGTCCTCCCTAGGCTTATTCTTGTCCAATTAGGGTTTTTAACAAATCTTGTGCATCCAATAAGTTCAGTTTTGTCATTGGATTAACATTTAGGTCATTTTCGTCCTCCCTAGGCTTATTCTTGGCCAATTAGGGTTTTTACCCAATCTTGTGCATCCAATAGGTGTGTTTGTGTCATTGGATGATCAATTAGGTCATTTTCGTCCTCCCTAGGCTTATTCTTGCCCAATTAGGGTTTTTAACCAATCTTGTGCATCCAATAAGTTGAGTTGTGTCATAGGATTAACATTTAGGTCATTTTCGTCCTCCCTAGGCTTATTCTTGTCCAATTAGGGTTTTTAACCAATCTTGTGCATCCAATAAGTTCATTTGTGTCATTGGATTAACATTTAGGTCATTTTCGTCCTCCCTAGGCATATTCTTGTCCAATTAGGGTTTTGAACCAATCATGCGCATCCAATAGGTGTGTTTGTGTCATTGGATGATCAATTAGGTCATTTTCGTCCTCCCTAGGCTTATTCTTGTCCAATTAGGGTTTTTAACCAATCTTGTGCATCCAATAGGTGTGTTTGTGTCATTGGATGATCAATTAGGTCATTTTCGTCCTCCCTAGGCTTATTCTTGTCCAATTATGGTTTTTAACCAATCTTGTACATCCAATAGGTGTGTTTGTGTCATTGGATTATCAATTAGGTCATTTTCGTCCTCCCTAGGCATATTCTTGTCCAATTAGGGTTTTTAACCAATCTTGTGCATCCAATAGGTGTGTTTGTGTCATTGGATGATCAATTAGGTCATTTTCGTCCTCCCTAGGCTTATTCTTGTCCAATTAGGGTTTTTAACCAATCTTGTGCATCCAATAGCTTTGTTTGTGTCATTGAATTAACATTTAGGTCATTTTCGTCCTCCCTAGGCATATTCTTGTCCAATTAGGGTTTTTAACCAATCTTGTGCATCCAATAGGTGTGTTTGTGTCATTGGATGATCAATTAGGTCATTTTCGTCCTCCCTAGGCTTATTCTTGTCCAATTAGGGTTTTTAACCAATCTTGTGCATCCAATAACTTCATTTGTGTCATTGGATTAACATTTAGGTCATATCCGTCCTCGCTAGGCATATTCTTGCCCAATTAGGGTTTTTAACCAATCTTGTGCTTCCAATAGGTGTGTTTGTGTCATTGGATGATCAATTAGGTCATTTTCGTCCTCCCTAGGCTTATTCTTGTCCAATTAGGGTTTTTAACAAATCTTGTGCATCCAATAAGTTTGTTTGTGTCATTGAATTAATATTTAGGTCATTTTCGTCCTCCCTAGGCATATTCTTGTCCAATTAGGGTTTTTAACCAATCTTGTGCATCCAATAGGTGTGTTTGTGTCATTGGATGATCAATTAGGTCATTTTCGTCCTCCCTATGCTTATTCTTGTCCAATTATGGTTTTTAACCAATCTTGTGCATCCAATAAGTTCATTTGTGTCATTGGATGGTCAATTAGATCATTTTCGTCCTCCCTAGGCATATTCTTGTCCAATTAGGGTTTTTAACCAATCTTGTGCATCCAATAGGTGTGTTTGTGTCATTGGATGATCAATTAGGTTATTTTCGTCCTCCCTAGGCTTATTCTTGTCCAATTAGGGTTTTTAACCAATCTTGTACATCGAATAAGTTGAGTTGTGTCATTGGATTAATATTTAGGTCATTTTCGTCCTCCCTAGGCATATTCTTGTCCAATTAGGGTTTTTAACCAATCTTGTGCATCCAATAGGTGTGTTTGTGTCATTGGATGATCAATTAGGTCATTTTCGTCCTCCCTATGCTTATTCTTGTCCAATTAGGGTTTTTAACCAATCTTGTGCATCCAATAAGTTCATTTGTGTCATTGGATGATCAATTAGGTCATTTTCGTCCTCCCTAGGCATATTCTTGTCCAATTAGGATTTTTAACCAATCTTGTGAATCCAATAGGTCTGTTTGTGTCATTGGATGATCAATTAGGTCATTTTCGTCCTCCCTAGGCACATTCTTGTGCAATTAGGGTTTTTAACCAATCTAGTGCATCCAATACGTTTGTTTGTGTCATTGGATGATCAATTAGGTCATTTTCGTCCTCCCTAGGCTTATTCTTGTCCAATTAGGGTTTTTAACCAATCTTGTGCATCCAATAAGTTCATTTGTGTCATTGGATTAACATTTAGGTCATTTTCGTTCTCCGTAGGCATATTCTTGTCCAATTAGAGTTTTAGACCAATCTTGTGCATCCAATAGGTGTGTTTGTGTCATTGGATGATCAATTAGGTTATTTTCGTCCTCCCTAGGCTTATTCTTGTCCAATTAGGGTTTTTAACTAATCTTGTGCATCCAATAAGTTCATTTGTGTCATTGGATGATCAATTAGGTCATTTTCGTACTCCCTAGGCATATTCTTGTCCAATTAGGGTTTTTAACCAATCTTGTGCATCCAATAGTTTTGTTTGTGTCATTGGATGATCAATTAGGTCATTTTCGTCCTCCCTAGGCTTATTCTTGTCCAATTAGGGTTTTTAACCAATCTTGTGCATCCAATAAGTTCATTTGTGTCATTGGATTAACATTTAGGTCATTTTCGTCCTCCCTAGGCTTATTCTTGTCCAATTAAGGTTTTGAACCAATCTTGTGCATCCAATAAGTTTGTTTGTGTCATTGGATTAATATTTAGGTCATTTTCGTCCTCCCTAGGCATATTCTTGTCCAATTAGGGTTTTTAACCAATCTTGTGCATCCAATAGGTGTGTTTGTGTCATTGGATGATCAATTAGGTCATTTTCGTCCGCCCTAGGCTTATTCTAGTCCTATTAGGGTTTTTAACCAATCTTGTGCATCCAATATGTTTGTTTGTGTCATTGAATTAATATTTAGAAGATTTTCGTCCTCCCTAGGCATCATCTTTTCCAATTAGGGTTTTTAACCAATCTTTTGCATCCAATAGGTGTGTTTGTGTCATTGGATGATCAATTAGGTCATTTTCGTCCTCCTTAGGCTTATTCTTGTCCAATTAGGGTTTTTAACCAATCTTGTGCATCCAATAACTTTGTTTGTGACATTGAATTAATATTTAGGTCATTTTCGTCCTCCCTAGGCTTATTCTTGTCCAATTAGGGTTTTTAACCAATCTTGTGCATCCAATAAGTTCATTTGTGTCATTGGATTAACATTTAGGTCATTTTCATCCTCCCTAGGCATATTCTTGTCCAATTAGGGTTTTTAACCAATCTTGTGCATCCAATAGGTGTGTTTGTGTCATTGGATGATCAATTAGGTCATTTTCGTCCTCCCTATGCTTATTCTTGTCCAATTAGGGTTTTTAACCAATCTTGTGCATCCAATAAGTTTGTTTGTTTCATTGAATTAATATTTAGGTCATTTTCGTCCTCCCTAGGCATATTTTTGCCCAATTAGGGTTTTTAACCAATCTTGTGCATCCAATAGGTGTGTTTTTGTCATTGGATGATCAATTAGTTCATTTTTGTCCTCCCTAGGCTTATTCTTGTCCAATTAGGGTTTTTAACCAATCTTGTGCATCCAATAGGTGTGTTTGTGTCATTGGATGATCAATTAGGTCATTTTCGTCCTCCCTAGGCTTATTCTTGTCCAATTAGGGTTTTTAACCAATCTTGTGCATCCAATAAGTTCATTTGTGTCATTGGATGATCCATTAGGTCATTTTCGTTCTCCCTAGGCTTATTATTGTCCAATTAGGGTTTTTAGCCAATCTTGTGCATCCAATAGGTTTTGTTTGTGTCATTGAATTAATATTTAGGTCATTTTCGTCCTCCCTAGGCATATTCTTGTCCAGTTAGGGTTTTTAACCAATCTTGTGCTTCCAATAGGTGTGTTTGTGACATTGGATGATCAATTAGGTCATTTTCGTCCTCCCTAGGCTTATTCTTGTCCAATTAGGGTTTTTAACCAATCTTGTGCATCCAATAATTTTGTTTATGTCATTGAATTAATATTTAGGTCATTTTCGTCCTCCCTAGGCATATTCTTGTCCAATTAGGGTTTTTAACCAATCTTGTGCATCCAATAGGTGTGTTTGTGTCATTGGATGATCAATTAGGTCATTTTCGTCCTCCCTAGGCATATTCTTGTCCAATTAGGGTTTTTAACCAATCTTGTGCATCCAATAGGTGTGTTTGTGTCATTGGATGATCAATTAGGTCATTTTCGTCCTCCCTAGGCTTATTCTTGTCCAATTAGGGTTTTTAACCAATCTTGTGCATCCAATAGGTGTGTTTGTGTCATTGGATAATCAATTAGGTCATTTTCGTCCTCCCTTGGCTTATTCTTGTGCAATTAGGGTTTTTAATCAATCTTGTGCATCTAATAGGTGTGTTTGTGTCATTGGATGATCAATTAGGTCATTTTCGTCCTCCCTAGGCTTATTCTTGCCCAATAAAGGTTTTTAACCAATCTTGTGCATCCAATAAGTTGAGTTGTGTCATTGGATTAACATTTAGGTCATTTTCGTCCTCCCTAGGCTTATTCTTGTCCAATTAGGGTTTTTATCCAATCTTGTGCATCCAATAGGTGTGTTTGTGTCATTGGATGATCAATTAGGTCATTTTCGTCCTCCCTTGGCTTATTCTTGTCCAATTAGGGTTTTTAACCAATCTTGTGCATCCAATAGGTGTGTTTGTGTCATTGGATGACCAATTAGGTCATTTTCGTCCTCCCTAGGCTTATTCTTGTCCAATTAGGGTTTTTAACAATTCTTGTGCATCCAATAGGTGTGTTTGTGGCAATGGATGATCAATTAGGTCATTTTCGTCCTCCCTAGGCATATTCTTGTCCAATTAGGGTTTTTAACCAATCTTGTGCATCCAATAGGTGTGTTTGTGTCATTGGATGATCAATTAGGTCATTTTCGTCCTCCCTAGGCTTATTCTTGTCCAATTAGGGTTTTTAACCAATCTTGTGCATCCAATAGGTGTGTTTGTGTCATTGGATGATCAATTGGGTCATTTTCTTCCTCCCTAGGAATATTTTTATCCAATTAGGGTTTTTAACAAATCTTGTGCATCCAATAGGTTTGTTTGTTTCATTGAATTAATATTTAGGTCATTTTTGTCCTCTCTAGGCATATTCTTGTCCAATTAGGGTTTTTAACCAATCTTGTGCATCCAATAAGTTTGTTTGTGTCAATGAATTAATATTTAGGTCATTTTTGTCCTCCCTAGGCATATTCTTGTCCAATTAGGGTTTTTAACCAATCTTGTGCATCCAATAGGTGTGTTTGTGTCATTGGATGATCAATTAGGTCATTTTCGTCCTCCCTAGGCTTATTCTTGTCCAATTAGGGTTTTTAACCAATCTTGTGCATCCAATAAGTTCATTTGTGTCATTGGATTAACATTTAGGTCATTTTCATCCTGCCTAGGCATATTCTTGTCCAATTAGGGTTTTTAACCAATCTTGTGCATCCAATAGGTGTTTTTATGTCATTGGATGATCAATTAGGTTATTTTCGTCCTCCCTCGGCTTATTCTTGTCCAATTAGGGTTTTTAACCAATCTTGTGCATCCAATAGGTGTGTTTGTGTCATTGGATGACCAATTAGGTCATTTTCGTCCTCCCTAGGCATATTCTTGTCCAATTAGGGTTTTTAACCAATCTTGTGCATCCAATAGGTGTGTTTGTGTCATTGGATGATCAATTAGGTCATTTTCGTCCTCCCTAGGCTTATTCTTGTCCAATTAGGGTTTTTAACCAATCTTGTGCATCCAATAAGTTCATTTGTGTCATTAGATTAACATTTAGGTCATTTTTGTCCTCCCTAGGCATATTCTTGTCCAATTAGGGTTTTTAACCAATCTTGTGCATCCAATAGGTGTGTTTGTGTCATTGGATGATCAATTAGGTTATTTTCGTCCTCCCTAGGCTTATTCTGGTCCAATTAGGGTTTTTAACTAATCTTGTACATTCAATAAGGTCATTTGTGTCATTGGATGATCAATTAGGTCATTTTCGTCCACCCTAGGCATATTCTTGTCCAATTAGGGTTATTAACCAATCTTGTGTATCCAATAGGTGTGTTTGTGTCATTGGTGATCAATTAGGTCATTTTCGTCCTCCCTAGGCTTATTCTTGTCCAATTAGGATTGTTAACCGATCTTGTTCATCCAATAGGTGTGTTTGTGTCATTGGATGATCAATTAGGTCATTTTCGTCCTCCCTAGGCATATTCTTGTCCAATTAGGGTTTTTAACCAATCTTGTGCATCCAATAGGTGTGTTTGTGTCATTGGATGATCAATTAGGTCATTTTCGTCCTCCCTAGGCTTATTCTTGTCCAATTAGGGTTTTTAACCAATCTTGTGCATCCAATAAGTTCATTTGTGTCATTGGATTATCATTTAGGTCATTTTCGTCCTCCCTAGGCATATTCTTTTCCAATTAGGGTTTTTAACCAATCTTGTGTATCCAATAGGTGTGTTTGTGTCATTGGATGATCAATTAGGCCATTTTCGTCCTCCCTAGGCTTATTCTTGTCCAATTAGGGTTTTTAAACAATCTTGTGCATCCAATAAGTTCATTTGTGTTATTGGATTAACATTTAGGTCATATTCGTCCTCCCTAGGCATATTCTTGTCCAACTAGGGTTTTTAACCAATCTTGTGCATCCAATAGGTGTCTTTGTGTCATTGGATGATCAATTAGGTCATTTTCGTCCTCCATAGGCATATTCTTGTCCAATTAGGGTTTTTAACCAATCTTTTGCATCCAATAGGTGTGTTTGTGTCATTGGATGATCAATTAGGTCATTTTCGTCCTCCCTAGGCTTATTCTTGTCCAATTAGGGTTTTTAACCAATATTGTGCATCCAATAAGTTCATTAGTGTCATTGGATGATCAATTAGGTCATTTTCGTCCTCCCTAGGCATGTTCCATTCCAACTAGGGTTTTTAACCAATCTTGTGCATCCAATAGGTGTGTTTGTGTCATTGGATGATCAATTAGGTCATTTTCGTCCTCCCTAGGCATATTCTTGTCCAATTAGGGTTTTTAACCAACCTTGTGCATCCAATAGGTGTGTTTGTGTCATTGGATGATCAATTAGGTCATTTTCGTCCTCCCTAGGCTTATTCTAGTCCAATTAGGGTTTTTAACCAATCTTGTGCATCCAATAGGTGTGTTTGTGTCATTGGATGATCAATTAGGTCATTTTCGTCCTCCCTAGGCTTATTCTTGTCCAATTAGGGTTTTTAACCAATCTAGTGCATCCAATAAGTTTGTTTGTGTCATTGAATTAATATTTAGGTCATTTTCGTCCTCCCTAGGCATATTCTTGTCCAATTAGGGTTTTTAACCAATCTTGTGCATCCAATAGGTGTGTTTGTGTCATTGGATGATCAATTAGGTCATTTTCGTCCTCCCTAGGCTTATTCTTGTCCAATTAGGGTTTTTAACCAATCTTGTGCATCCAATAAGTTCATTTGTGTCATTGGATTAACATTTAGGTCATATCCGTCCTTCCTAGGCATATTCTTGTCCAATTAGGGTTTTTAACCAATCTTGTGCATCCAATAGGTGTGTTTGTGTCATTGGATGATCAATTAGGTCATTTTCGTCCTCCCTAGGCTTATTCTTGTCCATTTAGGGTTTTTAACCAATCTTGTGCATCCAATAGGTGTGTTTGTGTCATTGGATGATCAATTAGGTCATTTTCGTCCTCCCTAGGCTTATTCTTGTCCAATTAGGGTTTTTAACCAATCTTGTGCATCCAATAACTTTGATTGTGTCATTGAATTAACATTTAGGTCATTTTCGTCCTCCCTAGGCATATTCTTGTCCAATTAGGGTTTTTAACCAATCTTGTGCATCCAATAGGTGTGTTTGTGTCATTGGATGATCAATTAGGTCATTTTCGTCCTCCCTAGGCTTATTCTTGTCCAATTAGGGTTTTTAACCAATCTTGTGCATCCAATAAGTTCATTTGTGTCATTGGATTAACATTTAGGTCATTTTCGTCCTCCCTAGGCATATTATTGTCAAATTAGGGTTTTTAACCAATCTTGTGCATCCAATAGGTGTCTTTGTGTCATTGGGTGATCAATTAGGGTATTTTCGTCCTCCCTAGGCATATTCTTGTCCAATTAGGGTTTTTAACCAATCTTGTGCATCCAATAGGTGTGTTTGTGTCATTGGATGATCAATTAGGCCATTTTCGTCCTCCCTAGGTTTATTTTTGTCCAATTAGGGTTTTTAACCAATCTTGTGCATCCAATAGGTGTGTTTGTGTCATTGGATGATCAATTAGGTCATTTTCGTCCTCCCTAGGCTTATTCTTGTCCAATTAGGGTTTTTAACCAATCTTGTGCATCCAATAAGTTCATTTGTGTCATTGGATTAACATTTAGGTCATTTTCGTCCTCCCTAGGCATATTCTTGTCCAACTATGGTTTTTAACCAATTTTGTGCATCCAATAGGTGTGTTTGTGTCATTGGATGATCAATTAGGTCATTTTCGTCCTCCCTAGGCTTATTCTTGTCCAATTAGGGTTTTTAACCAATCTTGTGCATCCAATAAGTTCATTTGTGTCATTGGATTAACATTTAGGTCATTTTCGTCCTCCCAAGGCATATTCTTGGCCAATTAGGGTTTTTAACCAATCTTGTGCATCCAATAGGTGTGTTTGTGTCATTGGATGATCAATTAGGTCATTTTCGTCCTCCCTAGGCATATTCTTGGCCAATTAGGGTTTTTAACCAACCTTGTGCATCCAATAGGTGTGTTTCTGTCATTGGATGATCAATTAGGTCATTTTCGTTCTCCCTAGGCATGTTCTTGTCCAACTATGGTTTTTAACCAATTTTGTGCATCCAATAGGTGTGTTTGTGTCATTGGATGATCAATTAGGTCATTTTCGTCCTCCCTAGGCTTATTCTTGTCCAATTAGGGTTTTTAACCAATCTTGTGCATCCAATAAGTTCATTTGTGTCATTGGATTAACATTTAGGTCATTTTCGTCCTCCCAAGGCATATTCTTGGCCAATTAGGGTTTTTAACCAATCTTTTGCATCCAATAGGTGTGTTTGTGTCATTGGATGATCAATTAGGTCATTTTCGTCCTCCTACGCTTATTCTTGTCCAATTAGGGTTTTTAACCAATCTTGTGCATCCAATAAGTTCATTTGTGTCATTGGATTAACATTTAGGTCATTTTCGTCCTCCCTAGGCATATTCTTGTCCAATTAGGGTTTTTAACCAATCTTGTGCATCCAATAGGTGTGTTTGTGTCATTGGATGATCAATTAGGTCATTTTCGTCCTCCTTAGGCATATTCTTGTCCAATTAGGGTTTTTAACCAATATTGTGCATCCAATAAGTTCATTAGTGTCATTGGATGATCAATTAGGTCATTTTCGTCCTCCCTAGGCATGTTCCATTCCAACTAGGGTTTTTAACCAATCTTGTGCATCCAATAGGTGTGTTTGTGTCATTGGATGATCAATTAGGTCATTTTCGTCCTACCTAGGCATATTATTGTCCAATTAGGGTTTTTAACCAATCTTGTGCATCCAATAAGTTTGTTTGTGTCATTGAATTAATATTTAGGTCATTTTCGTCGTCCCTAGGCATATTATTGTCCAATTAGAGTTTTTAACCAATCTTGTGCATCCAATAGGTGTGTTTGTGTCATTGGATGATCAATTAGGTCATTTTCGTCCTCCCTAGGCTTATTCTTGTCCAATTAGGGTTTTTAACCAATCTTGTGCATCCAATAGGTGTGTTTGTGTCATTGGATGATCAATTAGGTCATTTTTGTCCTTCCTAGGCTTATTCTTGTCCAATTAGGGTTTTTAACCAATCTTGTGCATCCAATAAGTTCATTAGTGTCATTGGATTAACATTTAGGTCATTTTCGTCCTCCCTAGGCATATTCTTGTCCAATTAGGGTTTTTAACCAATCTTGTGCATCCAATAGGTGTGTTTGTGTCATTGGATGATCAATTAGGTCATTTTCGTCCTCCCTAGGCTTATTTTTGTCCAATTAGGGTTTTTAACCAATCTTGTGCATCCATTAGGTATGTTTGTGTCATTGGATGATCAATTAGGTTATTTTCGTCCTCCCTAGGCTTATTCTTGTCCAATTAGGGTTTTTAACCAATCTTGTGCATCCAATAAGTTCATTAGTGTCATTGGATTAACATTTAGGTCATTTTCGTCCTCCCTAGGCATATTCTTGTCCAATTAGGGTTTTTAACCAATCTTGTTCATCCAATAGGTGTGTTTGTGTCATTGGATGATCAATTAGGTCATTTTCGTCCTCCCTAGGCTTATTCTTGTCCAATTAGGGTTTTTAACCAATCTTGTGCATCCAATAAGTTTGTTTGTGTCATTGAATTAATATTTAGGTCATTTTCGTCCTCCCTAGGCTTATTCTTGTCCAATTAGGGTTTTTAACCAATCTTGTGCATCCAATAACTTTGATTGTGTCATTGAATTAATATTTAGATCATTTTCGTCTTCCCTAGGCATATTCTTGTCCAATTAGGGTTTTTAACCAATCTTGTGCATCCAATAGGTGTGTTTGTGTCATTGGATGATCAATTAGGTCATTTTCGTCCTCCCTAGGCTTATTCTTGTCCAATTAGGGTTTTTAACCAATCTTGTGCATCCAATAGGTGTGTTTGTGTCATTGGATGATCAATTAGGTCATTTTCGTCCTCCCTAGGCTTATTCTTGACCAATTAGGGTTTTTAACCAATCTTGTGCATCCAATAAGTTTGTTTGTTTCATTGAATTAATATTTAGGTCATTTTCGTCCTCCCTAGGCATATTCTTGTCCAATTAGGGTTTTTAACCAATCTTGTGCATCCAATAGGTGTGTTTGTGTCATTGGATGATCAATTAGGTCATTTTCGTCCTCCCTAGGCTTATTCTTGTCCAATTAGGGTTTTTAACCAATCTTGTGCATCCAATAGGTGTGTTTGTGTCATTGGAAGATCAATTAGGTCACTTTCGTCCTCCCTAGGCTTATTCTTGTCCAATAAGGGTTTTTAACCAATCTTGTGCATCCAATAGTGTGTTTGTGTCATTGGATGATCAATTAGGTCATTTTGGTCCTCCCTAGGCTTATTCTTGTCCAATTAGGGTTTTTAACCAATCTTGTGCATCCAATAAGTTCATTTGTGTCATTGGATTAACATTTAGGTCATTTTCATCCTCCCTAGGCATATTCTTGTCCAATTAGGGTTTTTAACCAATCTTGTGCATCCAATAGGTGTGTTTGTGTCATTGGATGATCAATTAGGTCATTTTCGTCCTCTCTATGCTTATACTTGTCCAATTAGGGTTTTTAACCAATCTTGTGCATCCAATAAGTTTGTTTGTTTCATTGAATTAATATTTAGGTCATTTTCGTCCTCCCTAGGCATATTCTTGTCCAATTAGGGTTTTTAACCAATCTTGTTTATCCAATAGGTGTGTTTGTGGCATTGGATGATCAATTAGGTCATTTTTCGTCCTCCCTAGGCTTATTCTTGTCCAATTAGGGTTTTTAACCAATCTTGTGCATCCAATAAGTTCATTTGTGTCATTGGATTAACATTTAGGTCATTTTCGTCCTCCCTAGGCATATTCTTGTCCAATTAGGGTTTTTAACCAATCTTGTGCTTCCAATAGGTGTCTTTGTGTCATTGGATAATCGATTAGGTCAGTTTCTTCCTCCCTAGGCTTATTCTTGTCCAATTAGGGTTTTTAACCAATCTTGTGCATCCAATAAGTTTGTTTGTGTCATTGAATTAATATTTAGGTCATTTTCGTCCTCCCTAGGCATATTCTTGTCCAATTAGGGTTTTTTTAACCAATCTTGTGCATCCAATAGGTGTGTTTGTGTCATTGGATGATCAATTAGGTCATTTTCGTCTTCCCTAGGCATATTCTTGTCCAATTAGGGTTTTTAACCAATCTTGTGCATCCAATAAGTTAATTTGTGTCATTGGATTAATATTTAGGTCATTTTCGTACTCCCTAAGCTTATTCTTGTCCAATTAGGGTTTTTAACCAATCTTGTGCATCCAATAGGTGTGTTTGTGTCATTGGATGATCAATTAGGTCATTTTCGTCCTCCCTAGGCTTATTCTTGTCCAATTAGGGTTTTTAACCAATCTTGTGCATCCAATAAGTTGAGTTATGTCATCGGATTAACATTTAGGACATTTTCGTCGTCCCTAGGCTTATTCTTGTCCAATTAGGGTTTTTAACCAATCTTGTGCATCCAATAGGTGTGTTTGTGTCATTGGATGATCAATTAGGTCGTTTTCGTCCTCCCTAGGCTTATTCTTGTCCAATTAGGGTTTTTAACCAATCTTGTGCATCCAATAAGTTGAGTTGTTTCATTGGATTAACATTTAGGTCATTTTCGTCCCCCCTAGAATTATTCTTGTCCAATTAGGGTTTTTAACCAATCTTGTGTATCCAATAGGTGTGTTTGTGTCATTGGATGATCAATTAGGTCATTTTCGTCCTCCCTAGGCTTATTCTTGTCCAATTAGGGTTTTTAACCAATCTTGTGCATCCAATAGGTGTGTTTGTGTCATTGGATGATCAATTAGGTCATTTTCGTCCTCCCTAGGCTTATTCTTGTCCAATTAGGGTTTTTAACCAATCTTGTGCATCCAATAACTTTGTTTGTGTCATTGAATTAATATTTAGGTCATTTTCGTCCTCGCTAGGCATATTTTTGTCCAATTAGGGTTTTTAACAAATCTTGTTCATCCAATAGGTGTGTTTGTGTCATTTGATGATCAATTAGGTCATTTTCGTCCTCCCTAGGCTTTTTCTTGTCCAATTAGGGTTTTTAACCAATCTTGTGCATCCAATAAGTTTGTTTGTTTCATTGAATTAATATTTAGGTCATTTTCGTCCTCCCTAGGCATATTCTTGTCCAATTAGGGTTTTTAACCAATCTTGTGCATCCAATAGGTGTGTTTGTGTCATTGGATGATCAATTAGGTCATTTTCGTCCTCCCTAGGCTTATTCTTGTCCAATTAGGGTTTTTAACCAATCTTGTACATCTAATAAGTTCATTTGTGTCATTGGATTAACATTTAGGTCATTTTCGTCCTCCCTAGGAATATTCTTGTCCAATTAGGGTTTTTAACCAATCTTGTGCATCCAATAGGTGTGTTTGTGTCATTGGATGATCAATTAGGTCATTTTCGTCCTCCCTAGGCATATTCTTGTCCAATTAGGGTTTTTAACGAATCTTGTGAATCCAATATGTGTGATTGTGTCATTGGATGATCAATTAGGTCATTTTCGTCCTCCCTAGGCTTATTCTTGTCCAATTAGGGTTTTTAACCAATCTTGTGCACCCAATAAGTTGAGTTGTGTCATTGGATTAACATTTAGGTCATTTTCGTTCTCCCTAGGCTTATTCTTGTCCAATTAGGGTTTTTAACCAATCTTGTGCATCCAATAGGTGTGTTTGTGTCATTGGATGATCAATTAGGTCATTTTCGTCCTCCCTAGGCATATTCTTGTCCAATTAGGGTTTTTAACCAATCTTGTGCATCCAATAGGTCTGTTTGTGTCATTGGATGATCAATTTAGGTCATTTTCGTTCTCCCTAGGCATATTCTTGTGCAATTAGGGTTTTTAACCAATCTTGTGCATCCAATAGGTGTGTTTGTGTCATTGGATGATCAATTAGGTCATTTTCGTCCTCCCTAGGCTTATTCTTGTCCAATTAGGGTTTTTAACCAATCTTGTGCATCCAATAGGTGTGTTTGTGTCATTGGATGATCAATTAGGTCATTTTCGTCCTCCCTAGGCTTATTCTTGTCCAATTAGGGTTTTTAACCAATCTTGTGCATCCAATAACTTTGTTTGTGTCATTGAATTAATATTTAGGTCATTTTCCTCCTCCCTAGGCATATTCTTGTCCAATTAGGGTTTTTAACCAATCTTGTGCATCCAATAAGTTCATTTATGTCATTTGATTAACATTTAGGTCATTTTCGTCCTTCCTAGGCATATTCTTGTCCAATTAGGGTTTTTAACCAATCTTGTGCATCCAATAGGTGTGTTTGTGTCATTGGATGATCAATTAGGTCATTTTCGTCCTCCCTAGGCTTATTCTTGTCCAATTAGGGTTTTTAACCAATCTTGTGCATCCAATAGATGTGTTTGTGTCATTGGATTAACATTTAGGTCATTTTCGTCCTCCCTAGGCTTTTTCTTGTCCAATTAGAATTTTTAACCAATCTTGTGCATCCAATAGGTGTGTTTGTGTCATTGGATGATCAATTAGGTCATTTTCGTCCTCCCTAGGCTTATTCTTGTCCAATTAGGGTTTTTAACCAATCTTGTGCATCCAATAGGTGTGTTTGTGTCATTGGATTAACATTTAGGTCATTTTCGTCCTCCCTAGGCTTATTCTTGTCCAATTAGGGTTTTTAACCAATCTTGTGCATCCAATAAGATTGTGTGTGTCATTGAATTAATATTTAGGTCATTTTCGTCCTCCCTAGGCATATTCTTGCCCAATTAGGGTTTTTAACCAATCTTGTGCATCCAATAGGTGTGTTTGTATCATTGGATAATCAATTAGGTCATGTTCGTCCTCCCTAGGCTTATTCTTGTCCAATTAGGGTTTTTAACAAATGTTGTGCATCCAATATGTTTGTTTGTGTCATTGAATTAATATTTAGGTCATTTTCGTCCTCCCTAGGCTTATTCTTGTCCAATTAGGGTCTTTAACCAATCTTGTGCATCCAATAAGTTTGTTTGTTTCATTGAATTAATATTTAGGTCATTTTCGTCCTCCCTAGGCATATTCTTGTCCAATTAGGGTTTTTAACCAATCTTGTGCATCCAATAGGTGTGTTTGTGTCATTGGATGATCAATTAGGTCATTTTCGTCCTCCCTATGCTTATTCTTGTCCAATTAGGGTTTTTAACCAATCTTGTGCATCCAATAAGTTTGTTTGTTTCATTGAATTAATATTTAGGTCATTTTCGTCCTCCCTAGGCATATTCTTGTCCAATTAGGGTTTTTAACCAATCTTGTGCATCCAATAGGTGTGTTTGTGTCATTGGATGATCAATTAGGTCATTTCCGTCCTCCCTAGGCTTATTCTTGTCCAATTAGGGTTTTTAACCAATCTTGTGCATCCAATAGGTGTGTTTGTGTCATTGGATGATCAATTAGGTCATTTTCGTCCTCCCTAGGGTTATTCTTGTCCAATTAGGGTTTTTAACCAATCTTGTGCATCCAATAAGTTGAGTTGTGTCATTGGATTAATATTTAGGTCATTTTCATTCTCCCTAGGCTTATTTTTGTCGAATTAGGTTTTTAACCAATCTTGTGCATCCAATAAGTTCATTTGTGTCATTGGATTAACATTTAGGTCATTTTCGTCCTCCCTAGGCATATTCTTGTCCAATTAGGGTTTTTAACCAATCTTGTGCATCCAATAGGTGTGTTTGTGTCATTGGATGATCAATTAGGTCATTTTCGTCCTCCCTAGGCTTATTCTTGTCCAATTAGGGTTTTTAACCAATCTTGTGCATCCAATAGGTGTGTTTGTGTCATTGGATGATCAATTAGGTCATTTTCGTCCTCCCTAGGCTTATTCTTGTCCAATTAGGGTTTTTAACCAATCTTGTGCATCCAATAAGTTGAGTTGTGTCATTGGATTAACATTTAGGTCATTTTCGTTCACCCTAGGCTTATTCTTGTCCGATTAGGGTTTTTAACCAATCTTGTGCATCCAATAAGTTCATTAGTGTCATTGGATGATCAATTAGGTCATTTTCGTCCTCCCTAGGCATATTCTTGTCCAATTAGGGTTTTTAACCAATCTTGTGCATCCAATAAGTTCATTTGTGTCATTGGATTAACATTTAGGTCATTTTCGTCATCCCTAGGCATATTCTTGTCCAATTAGGGTTTTTAACCAATCTTGTGCTTCCAATAGGTGTGTTTGTGTCATTGGATGATCAATTAGGTCATTTTCGTCCTCCCTAGGCATATTCTTGTCCAATTAGGGTTTTTAACCAATCTTGTGCATCCAATAGTTGTGTTTGTGTCATTGGATGATCAATTAGGTCATTTTCGTCCTCCCTAGGCATATTCTTGTCCAATTAGGGTTTTTAACCAATTTTGTGCATCCAATAAGTTTGTTTATGTCATTGAATTAATATTTAGGTCATTTTCGTCCTCCCAAGGCATATTCTTGTCCAATTTGGGTTTTTAACCAATCTCTTGCATCCAATAGGTGTGTTTGTGTAATTGAATGATCAATTAGGTCATTTTCGTCCTCCCTAGGCTTATTCTTGTCCAATTAGGGTTTTTAACCAATCTTGTGCATCCAATAGGTGTGTTTGTGTCATTGGATGATCAATTAGGTCATTTTCTTCCTCCCTAGGCTTATTCTTGTCCAATTAGGGTTTTTAACCAATCTTGTGCATCCAATATGTTTGTTTGTGTCATTGAATTAATATTTAGGTCATTTTCGTCCTCCCTAGGCATCATCTTTTCCAATTAGGGTTTTTAACCAATCTTTTGCATCCAATAGGTGTGTTTGTGTCATTGGATGATCAATTAGGTCATTTTCGTCCTCCTTAGGCTTATTCTTGTCCAATTAGGGTTTTTAACCAATCTTGTGCATCCAATAAGTTCATTTGTGTAATTGGATTAAAATTTAGGTCATTTTCATCCTCCCTAGGCATATTCTTGTCCAATTAGGGTTTTTAACCAATCTTGTGCATCCAATAGGTGTGTTTGTGTCATTGGATGATCAATTACGTCATTTTCGTCCTCCCTAGGCTTATTCTTGTCCAATTAGGGTTTTTAACCAATCTTGTGCATCCAATAAGTTCATTTGTGTCATTGGATTAACATTTAGGTCATTTTCATCCTCCCTAGGCATATTCTTGTCCAATTAGGGTTTTTAACCAATCTTGTGCATCCAATAACTTTGTTTGTGTCATTGAATTAATATTTAGGTAATTTTCGTCCTCCCTAGGCATATTCTAGTCCAATTAGGGTTTTTAACCAATCTTGTGCATCCAATAGGTGTGTTTGTGTCATTGGATGATCAATTAGGTCATTTTCGTCCTCCCTATGCTTATTCTTGTCCAATTAGGGTTTTTAACCAATCTTGTGCATCCAATAAGTTTGTTTGTTTCATTGAATTAATATTTAGGTCATTTTCGTCCTCCCTAGGCATATTCTTGTCCAATTAGGGTTTTTAACCAATCTTGTGCATCCAATAGGTGTGTTTTTTTCATTGGATAATCAATTAGGTCATTTTCGTCCTCCCTAGGCTTATTCTTGTCCAATTAGGGTTTTTAACCAATCTTGTGCATCCAATAAGTTCATTTGTGTCATTGGATTAACATTTAGGTCATTTTCATCCTCCCTAGGCATATTCTTGTCCAATTAGGGTTTTTAACCAATCTTGTGCATCCAATAGGTGTGTTTGTGTCATTGGATGATCAATTAGGTCATTTTCGTCCTCCCTATGCTTATTCTTGTCCAATTAGGGTTTTTAACCAATCTTGTGCATCCAATAAGTTTGTTTGTTTCATTGAATTAATATTTAGGTCATTTTTGTCCTCCCTAAGCATATTCTTGTCCAATTTGGGTTTTTAACCAATCTTGTGCATCTAATAGGTGTGTTTGTGTCATTGGAAGATCAATTAGGTCATTTTCGTCCTCCCTAGGCATATTCTTGTCCAATTAGGGTTTTTAACCAATCTTGTGCATCCAATAGGTGTGTTTGTGTCATTTGAAGATCAATTAGGTCATTTTCGTCCTCCCTAGGCTTATTCTTGTCCAATAAGGGTTTCTAACCAATCTTGTGCATCCAATAAGTTCATTTGTGTCATTGGATGATCAATTAGGTCATTTTCGTCCTCCCTAGGCTTATTCATGTCCAATTAGGGTTTTTAACCAATCTTGTGCATCCAATAAGTTCATTTGTGTCATTGGATTAACATTTAGGTCATTTTCGTCCTCCCTAGGCATATTCTTGTCCAATTAGGATTTTTAACCAATCTTGTGCTTCCAATAGGTGTGTTTGTGACATTGGATGATCAATTAGGTGATTTCCGTCCTCCCTAGGCTTATTCTTGTCCAATTAGGGTTTTTAACCAATCTTGTGCATCCAATAAGTTTGTTTATGTCATTGAATTAATATTTAGGTCATTTTCGTCCTCCCTAGGCATATTCTTGTCCAATTAGGGTTTTTAACAAATCTTGTGCATCCAATAGGTGTGTTTGTGTCATTGGATGATCAATTAGGTCATTTTCGTCCTCCCCAGGCATATTCTTGTCCAATTAGGGTTTTTAACCAATTTTGTGCATCCAATAAGTTTGTTTATGTCATTGAATTAATATTTAGGTCATTTTCGTCCTCCCTAGGCATATTCTTGTCCAATTAGGGTTTTTAACCAATCTTGTGCATCCAATAGGTGTGTGTGTGTCATTGGATGATCAATTAGGTCATTTTCGTCCTCCCTAGGCTTATTCTTGTCCAATTAGGGTTTTTAACCAATCTTGTGCATCCAATAAGTTGAGTTGTGTCATTGGATTAACATTAAGGTCATTTTCGTCCTCCCTAGGCTTATTCATGTCCAATTAGGGTTTTTAACCAATCTTGTGCATCCAATAGGTGTGTTTGTGTCATTGGATAATCAATTAGGTCATTTTCGTCCTCCCTAGGCTTATTCTTGTCCAATTAGGGTTTTTAACCAATCTTGTGCATCCAATAAGTTCATTTGTGTTATTGGATGATCAATTAGGTCATTTTCGTCCTCCCTAGGCTTATTCTTGTCCAATTAGGGTTTTTAACTAATCTTGTGCATCCAATAAGTTGAGTTGTGTCATTGGATTAACATTTAGGTCATTTTCGTTTTCCCTAGGCTTATTCTTGTCCAATTAGGGTTTTTAACCAATCTTGTGCATCCAATAAGTTCATTTGTGTCATTGGATTAACATTTAGGTCATATCCATCCTCCCTAGGCTTATTCTTGTCCAATTAGGGGTTTTAACCAATCTTGTGCATCCAATAGGTGTGTTTGTGTCATTGGATGATCAATTAGGTCATTTTCGTCCTCCCTAGGCTTATTCTTGTCCAATTAGGGTTTTTAACCAATCTTGTGCATCCAATAAGTTTGTTTGTGTCATTAAATTAATATTTGGGTCATTTTCGTCCTCCCTGAGCATATTCTTGTCCAATTAGGGTTTTTAACCAATCTTGTGCATCCAATAGGTGTGTTTGTGTCATTGGAAGATCAATTAGGTCATTTTGGTCCTCCCTAGGCTTATTCTTGTCCAATTATGGTTTTTAACCAATCTTGTGCATCCAATAGGTGTGTTTGTGTCATTGGATTATCAATTAGGTCATTTTGGTCCTCCCTAGGCATATTCTTGTCCAATTAGGGTTTTTAACCAATCTTGTGCATCCAATAGCTGTGTTTGTGTCATTGGATGATCAATTAGATCATTTTCGTCCTCCCTAGGCTTATTCTTGTCCAATTAGGGTTTTTAACCAATCTTGTGCATCCAATAGGTGTGTTTGTGTCATTGGGTGATCAATTAGGTCATTTTCGTCCTCCCTAGGCTTATTCTTGTCCAATTAGGGTTTTTAACCAATCTTGTGCATCCAATAAGTTCATTTGTGTCATTGGATGATCAATTAGGTCATTTTCGTCCTCCCTATGCATATTCTTGTCCAACTAGGGTTTTAAACCAATCTTTTGCATCCAATAGGTGTGTTTGTGTCATTGGATGATCAATTAGGTCATTTTCGTCCTCCCTAGGCTTATTCTTGTCCAATTGGGGTTTTTAACCAATCTTGTGCATCCAATAGGTGTGTTTGTGTCATTGGATGATCAATTAGGTCATTTTCGTCCTCCCTAGGCTTATTCTTGTCCAATTAGGGTTTTTAACCAATCTTGTGCATCCAATCACTTTGTTTGTGTCATTGAATTAATATTTAGGTCATTTTCGTCCTCCCTAGGCATATTCTTGTCCAATTAGGGTTTTTAACCAATCTTGTGCATCCAATAGGTGTGTTTGTGTCATTGGATGATCAATTAGGTCATTTTCGTCCTCCCTAGGCTTATTCTTGTCCAATTAGGGTTTTTAACCAATCTTGTGCATCCAATAGGTGTGTTTGTGTCATTGGATGATCAATTAGGTCATTTTCGTCCTCCCTAGGCTTATTCTTGTCCAATTAGGGTTTTTAACCAATCTTGTGCATCCAATAGGTGTGTTTGTTTCTTTGGATGATCAATTAGGTCATTTTCGCCCTCCGTAGGCCTATTCTTGTCCAATTAGGGTTTTTAATCAATCTTGTGCATCCGATAAGTTTGTTTGTGTCATTGAATTAATATTTAGGTCATTTTCGTCCTCCCTAGGCATATTCTTGTCCAATTAGGGTTTTTAACCAATCTTGTGCATCCAATAGGTGTGTTTGTGTCATTGGATGATCAATTAGGTCATTTTCGTCCTCCCTAGGCTTATTCTTGTCCAATTAGGGTTTTTAACCAATCTTGTACATCTAATAATTTCATTTGTGTCATTGGATTAACATTTAGGTCATTATCGTCCTCCCTAGGCATATTCTTGTCCAATTAGGGTTTTTAACCAATCTTGTGCATCCAATAGGTGTGTTTGTGTCATTGGATGATCAATTAGGTCATTTTCGTCCTCCTTGGGCTTATTGTTGTCCAATTAGGGTTTTGAACCGATCTTTTGCATCCAATAGGTGTGTTTGTGTCATTGGATGATCAATTAGGTCATTTTCGTCCTCCCTAGGCATATTCTTGTCCAATTAGGGTTTTTAACCAATCTTGTGCATCCAATAGGTGTGTTTGTGTCATTGGATGATCAATTAGGTCATTTTCGTCCTCCCTAGGCTTATTCTTGTCCAATTAGGGTTTTTAACCAATCTTGTGCATCCAATAGGTGTGTTTGTGTCATTGGATGATCAATTAGGTCATTTTCGTCCTCCCTAGGCCTATTCTTGCCCAATTAGGGTTTTTAACCAATCTTGTGAATCCAATAAGTTTGTTTGTGTCATTGAATTAATATTTAGGTCATTTTCGTCCTCCCTACGCATATTATTGTCCAATTAGGGTTTTTAACCAATCTTCTGCATCCAATAGGTGTGTTTGTGTCATTGGATGATCAATTAGGTCATTTTCGTCCTCCCTAGGCATATTCTTGTCCAATTAGGGTTTTTAACCAATCTTGTGCATCCAATAGGTGTGTTTGTGTCATTGGATGATCAATTAGGTCATTTTCGTCCTCCCTAGGCTTATTCTTGTCCAATTAGGGTTTTTAACCAATCTTGTGCATCCAATAAGTTCATTTGTGTCATTGGATTAACATTTAGATCATTTTCGTCCTGCCTAGGCATATTCTTGTCCAATTAGGGTTTTTAACCAATCTTGTGCATCCAATAGGTGTGTTTGTGTCATTGGATGATCAATTAGGTTATTTTCGTCCTCCCTAGGCTTATTCTTGTCCAATTAGGGTTTTTAACCAATCTTGTGCATCCAATAGGTGTGTTTGTGTCATTGGATGACCAATTAGGTCATTTTCGTCCTCCCTAGGCATATTCTTGTCCAATTAGGGTTTTTAACCAATCTTGTGCATCCAATAGGTGTGTTTGTGTCATTGGATGATCAATTAGGTCATTTTCGTCCTCCCTAGGCTTATTCTTGTCCAATTAGGGTTTTTAACCAATCTTGTGCATCCAATAAGTTCATTTGTGTCATTGGATTAACATTTAGGTCATTTTCGTCCTCCCTAGGCATATTCTTGTCCAATTAGAGTTTTAGACCAATCTTGTGCATCCAATAGGTGTGTTTGTGTCATTGGATGATCAATTAGGTCATTTTCGTCCTCCCTAAGCATATTCTTGACCAATTAGGGTTTTTAACCAATCTTGTGCATCCAATAGGTGTGTTTGTGTCATTGGATGATCAATTAGGTCATTTTCGTCCTCCCTAGGCTTATTCTTGTCCAATTAGGGTTTTTAACCAATCTTGTGCATCCAATAGGTGTGTTTGTGTCATTGGATGATCAATTAGGTCATTTTCGTCCTCCCTAGGCTTATTCTTGTCCAATTAGGGTTTTTAACCAATCTTGTGCATCCAATAAGTTCATTTGTGTCATTGGATTAACATTTAGGTCATTTTCGTCCTCCCTAGGCATATTCTTGTCCAATTAGAGTTTTAGACCAATCTTGTGCATCCAATAGGTGTGTTTGTGTCATTGGATGATCAATTAGGTAATTTTCGTCCTCCCTAGGCTTATTCTTGTCCAATTAGGGTTTTTAACCAATCTTGTGCATCCAATAGGTGTGTTTGTGTCATTGGAAGATCAATTAGGTCATTTTCGTCCTCCCTAGGCTTATTCTTGTCCAATTAGGGTTTTTAACCAATCTTGTGCATCCAATAAGTTTGTTTGTTTCATTGAATTAATATTTAGGTCATTTTCGTCCTCCCTAGGCATATTCTAGTCCAATTAGGGTTTTTAACCAATCTTGTGCATCCAATAGGTGTGTTTGTGTCATTGGATGATCAATTAGGTCATTTTCGTCCTCCCTATGGTTATTCTTGTCCAATTAGGGTTTTTAACCAATCTTGTGCATCCAATAAGTTTGTTTGTGTCATTGGATTAATATTTAGGTCATTTTCGTCCTCCCTAGGCATATTCTTGTCCAATTAGGGTTTTTAACCAATTTTGTGCATCCAATAGGTGTGTTTGTGTCATTGGATGATCAATTATGTCATTTTCGTCCTCCCTAGGCTTATTCTTGTCCAATTAGGGTTTTTAACCAATCTTGTGCATCCAATATGTTTGTTTGTGTCATTGAATTAATATTTAGGTCATTTTCGTCCTCCCTAGACATATTCTTGTCCAATTAGGGTTTTTAACCAATTTTGTGCATACAATAAGTTTGTTTATGTCATTGAATTAATATTTAGGTCATTTTCGTCCTCCCTAGGCATATTCTTGTCCAATTAGGGTTTTTAACCAATCTTGTGCATCCAATAGGTGTGTTTGTGTCATTGGATAATCAATTAGGTCATTTTCGTCCTCCCTAGGCTTATTCTTGTCCAATTAGGGTTTTTAACCAATCTTGTGCATCCAATAAGTTCATTTGTGTCATTGGATTAACATTTAGGTCATTTACATCCTCCCTAGGCATATTCTTGTCCAATTAGGGTTTTTAACCAATCTTGTGCATCCAATAGGTGTGTTTGTGTCATTGGATAATCAATTAGGTCATTTTCGTCCTCCCTAGGCTTATTCTTGTCAAATTAGGGTTTTTAACCAATCTTGTGCATCCAATAAGTTCATTTGTGTCATTGGATTAACATTTAGGTCATTTTCATCCTCCCTAGGCATATTCTTGTCCAATTAGGGTTTTTAACCAATCTTGTGCATCCAATAGGTGTGTTTGTGTCATTGGATGATCAATTAGGTCATTTTCGTCCTCCCTATGCTTATTCTTGTCCTATTAGGGTTTTTAACCAATCTTGTGCATCCAATAAGTTTGTTTGTTTCATTGAATTAATATTTAGGTCATTTTCGTCCTCCCTAGGCATATTCT
>JBBPBR010001491.1:0-21582 GCA_037974775.1 Cicer pinnatifidum | reverse complement strand
TTGTGCATACAATAAGTTTGTTTATGTCATTGAATTAATATTTAGGTCATTTTCGTCCTCCCTAGGCATATTCTTGTCCAATTAGGGTTTTTAACCAATCTTGTGCATCCAATAGGTGTGTTTGTGTCATTGGATAATCAATTAGGTCATTTTCGTCCTCCCTAGGCTTATTCTTGTCCAATTAGGGTTTTTAACCAATCTTGTGCATCCAATAAGTTCATTTGTGTCATTGGATTAACATTTAGGTCATTTACATCCTCCCTAGGCATATTCTTGTCCAATTAGGGTTTTTAACCAATCTTGTGCATCCAATAGGTGTGTTTGTGTCATTGGATAATCAATTAGGTCATTTTCGTCCTCCCTAGGCTTATTCTTGTCAAATTAGGGTTTTTAACCAATCTTGTGCATCCAATAAGTTCATTTGTGTCATTGGATTAACATTTAGGTCATTTTCATCCTCCCTAGGCATATTCTTGTCCAATTAGGGTTTTTAACCAATCTTGTGCATCCAATAGGTGTGTTTGTGTCATTGGATGATCAATTAGGTCATTTTCGTCCTCCCTATGCTTATTCTTGTCCTATTAGGGTTTTTAACCAATCTTGTGCATCCAATAAGTTTGTTTGTTTCATTGAATTAATATTTAGGTCATTTTCGTCCTCCCTAGGCATATTCTAGTCCAATTAGGGTTTTTAACCAATCTTGTGCATCCAATAGGTGTGTTTGTGTCATTGGATGATCAATTAGGTCATTTTCGTCCTCCCTAGACTTATTCTTGTCCAATTAGGGTTTTTAACCAATCTTGTGCATCCAATAAGTTTGTTTGTTTCATTGAACTAACATTTAGGTCATTTTCGTCCTCCCTAGGCATATTCTTGTCCAATTAGGGTTTTTAACCAATATTGTGCATCCAATAGGTGTGTTTGTGTCATTGGATGATCAATTAGGTCATTTTCGTCCTCCCTAGGCATATTCTCGTCCAATTAGGGTTTTTAACCAATCTTGTGCTTCCAATAGGTGTGTTTGTGACATTGGATGATCAATTAGGTCATTTTCGTCCTCCCTAGGCTTATTGTTGTCAAATTAGGCTTTTTAACCAATCTTGTGCATCCAATAAGTTTGTTTATGTCATTGAATTAATATTTAGGTCATTTTCGTCCTCCCTAGGCATATTCTTGTCCAATTAGGGTTTTTAACCAATCTTGTGCATCCAATAGGTGTGTTTGTGTCATTGGATGATCAATTAGGTCATTTTCGTCCTCCCTAGGCATATTCTTGTCCAATTAGGGTTTTTAACCAATTTTGTTCATCCAATAAGTTTGTTTATGTCATTGAATTATTATTTAGGTCATTTTTGTCCTCCCTAGGCATATTCTTGTCCAATTAGGGTTTTTAACCAATCTTGTGCATCCAATAGGTGTGTTTGTGTCATTGGATGATCAATTAGGTCATTTTCGTCCTCCCTAGGCTTATTCTTGTCCAATTAGGGTTTTTAACCAATCTTGTGCATCCAATAAGTTTGTTTGTTTCATTGAATTAATATTTAGGACATTTTCGTCCTCCCTAGGCATATTCTTGTCCAATTAGGGTTTTTAACCAATCTTGTGCATCCAATAGGTGTGTTTGTGTCATTGGATGATCAATTAGGTCATTTTCGTCCTCCCTAGGCTTATTCTTGTCCAATTATGGTTTTTAACCAATCTTGTGCATCCAATAGGTGTGTTTGTGTCATTGGATGATCAATTAGGTCATTTTCGTCCTCCCTATGCTTATTCTTGTCCAATTAGGGTTTTTAACCAATCTTGTGCATCCAATAAGATGAGTTGTGTCATTGGATTAACATTTAGGTCATTTTCATTCTCCCTAGGCTTATTCTTGTCCAATTAGGTTTTTAACCAATCTTGTGCATCCAATAAGTTCATTTGTGTCATTGGATTCACATTTAGGTCATTTTCGTCCTCCTTAGGCATATTCTTGTCCAATTAGGGTTTTTAACCAATCTTGTGCATCCAATAGGTGTGTTTGTGTCATTGGATGATCAATTAGGTCATTTTCGTCCTCCCTAGGCTTATTCTTGTCCAATTAGGGTTTTTAACCAATCTTGTGCATCCAATAGGTGTGTTTGTTGCAATGGATGATCAATTAGGTCATTTTCGTCATCCCTAGGCTTATTCTTGTCAAATTAGGGTTTTTAACCAATCTTGTGCATCCAATAGGTGTGTTTGTGTCATTGGATGATCAATTAGGCCATTTTCGTCCTCCCTAGGCTTATTCTTGTCCAATTAGGGTTTTTAACCAATCTTGTGCATCCAATAACTTTGTTTGTGCCATTGAATTAATATTTAGGTCATTTTCGTCCTCCCTAGGCATATTCTTGTCCAATTAGGGTTTTTAACCAATCTTGTGCATCCAATAGGTCTGTTTGTGTCATTGGATGATCAATTAGGTCATTTTCGTCATCCCTAGGCTTATTCTTGTCCAATTAGGGTTTTTAACCAATCTTGTGCATCCAATAGGTGTGTTTGTGTCATTGGATGATCAATTAGGTCATTTTCGTCCTCCCAAGGCTTATTCTTGTCCAATTAGGGTTTTTAACCAATCTTGTGCATCTAATAAGTTGAGTTGTGTCATTGGATTAACATTTAGGTCATTTTCGTCATCCCTAGGCTTATTCTTGTCCAATTAGGGTTTTTAACCAATCTTGTGCATCCAATAGGTGTGTTTGTGTCATTGGATGATCAATTAGGTCATTTTCGTCCTCCCTAGGCTTATTCTTGTCCAATTAGGGTTTTTAACCAATCTTGTGCATCCAATAGGTGTGTTTGTGTCATTGGATGATCAATTAGGTCATTTATCGTCCTCCCTAGGCTTATTCTTGTCCAATTAGGGTTTTTAACCAATCTTGTGCATCCAATAGGTTGAGTTGTGTCATTGGATTAACATTTAGGTCATTTTCGTCCTCCCTAGGCATATTCTTGTCCAATTAGGGTTTTTAACCAATCTTGTGCATCCAATAGGTGTGTTTGTGTCATTGGATGATCAATTAGGTCATTTTCGTCCTCCCTAGGCTTATTCTTGTCCAATTAGGGTTTTTAACCAATCTTGTGCATCCAATAGGTGTGTTTGTGTCATTGGATGATCAATTAGGGCATTTTCGTCCTCCCTAGGCTTATTCTTGTCCAATTAGGGTATTTAACCAATCTTGGGCATCCGATAAGTTTGTTTGTGTCATTGAATTAATATTTAGGTCATTTTCGTCCTCCCTAGGCATATTCTTGTCCAATTAGGGTTTTTAACCAATCTTGTGCATCCAATAGGTGTGTTTGTGTCATTGGATGATCAATTAGGTCATTTTCGTCCTCCCTAGGCTTATTCTTGTCCAATTAGGGTTTTTAACCAATCTTGTGCATCCAATAGGTGTGTTTGTGTCATTGGATGATCAATTACGTCATTTTCGTCCTCCCTAGGCTTATTCTTGCCCAATAGGGTTTTTAACCAATCTTGTGCATCCAATAAGTTGAGTTGTGTCATTGGATTAATATTTAGGTCATTTTCGTCCTCCCTAGGCTTATTCTTGTCCAATTAGGGTTTTTAACCAATCTTGTGCATCCAATAGGTGTGTTTGTGTCATTGGATGATCAATTAGGTCATTTTCGTCCTCCCTAGGCTTATTCTTGTCCAATTAGGGTTTTTAGCCAATCTTGTGCATCCGATAAGTTTGTTTGTGTCATTTAATTAATATTTAGGTCATTTTCGTCCTCCCTAGGCATATTCTTGTCCAATTAGGGTTTTTAACCAATCTTGTGCATCCAATAGGTGTGTTTGTGTCATTGGATGATCAATTAGGTCATTTTCGTCCTCCCTAGGCTTATTCTTGTCCAATTAGGGTTTTTAACCAATCTTGTGCATCCAATAGGTGTGTTTGTGTCATTGGATGATCAATTAGGTCATTTTCGTCCTCCCTAGGCTTATTCTTGTCCAATAAGGGTTTTTAACCAATCTTGTTCATCCAATAACTTTGATTGTGTCATTGAATTAATATTTTGGTCATTTTCGTCCTCCCTAGTCATATTCTTGTCCAATTATGGTTTTTAACCAATCTTGTGCATCCAATAGGTGTGTTTGTGTCATTGGATGATCAATTAGGTCATTTTCGTCCTCCCTAGGCTTATTCTTGTCCAATTAGGGTTTTTAACCAATTTTGTGCATCCAATAAGTTTGTTTGTGTCATTGAATTAATATTTAGGTCATTTTCGTCATCCCTAGGCATATTCTTGTCCAATTAGGGTTTTTAACCAATCTTGTGCATCCCATAGGTGTGTTTGTGTCATTGGATGATCAATTAGGTCATTTTCGTCCTCCCTAGGCTTATTCTTGTCCAATTAGGGTTTTTAACCAATCTTGTGCATCCAATAAGTTCATTTGTGTCATTGGATTAACATTTAGGTCATATCCGTCATCCCTAGGCATATTCTTGTCCAATTAGGGTTTTTAACCAATCTTGTGCATCCAATAAGTTCATTTGTGTTATTGGATTAACATTTAGGTCCCATTCGTCCTCCCTAGGCATATTCTTGTCCAATTAGGGTTTTTAACCAATCTTGTGCTTCCAATAACTTTGTTTGTGTCATTGAATTAATATTTAGGTCATTTTCATCCTCCCTAGGCATATTCTTGTCCAATTAGGGTTTTTAACCAATCTTGTGCATCCAATAGGTGTGTTTGTGTCATTGGATGATCAATTAGGTCATTTTCGTCCTCCCTAGGCTTATTCTTGTCCAATTAGGGTTTTTAACCAATCTTGTGCATCCAATAGGTGTGTTTGTGTCATTGGATGATCAATTAGGTCATTTTCGTCCTACGTAGGCTTATTCTTGTCCAATTAGGGTTTTTAACCAATCTTGTGCATCCAATAGGTGTGTTTGTGTCATTGGATGATCAATTAGGTCATTTTCGTCCTCCCTAGACTTATTCTTGTCCAATTAGGGTTTTTAACAAATCTTGTGCATCCAATAAGATCATTTCTGTCATTGGATGATCAATTTAGGTCATTTTCGTCGTCCCTAGGCATATTCTTGTCCAATTAGGGTTGTTAACCAATCTTGTGCATCCAATAGGTGTGTTTGTGTCATTGGATGATCAATTAGGTCATTTTCGTCCTCCCTAGGCTTATTCTTGTCCAATTAGGGTTTTTAACCAATCTTGTGCATCCAATAGGTGTGTTTGTGTCATTGGATGATCAATTAGGTCATTGTCGTCCTCCATAGTCTTATTCTTGTCCAATTAGGGTTTTTAACCAATCTTGTGCATCCAATAAGTTCATTTGTGTCATTGGAT
The DNA here is from genome assembly GCA_037974775.1 of Cicer pinnatifidum. Taxonomy (NCBI): domain Eukaryota; kingdom Viridiplantae; phylum Streptophyta; class Magnoliopsida; order Fabales; family Fabaceae; genus Cicer; species Cicer pinnatifidum. Next base: position 16,247 of record JBBPBR010001491.1, on the reverse strand, counting down.
TAACATTTAGGTCATTTTCGTCCTCCCTAGGCATATTCTTGTCCAATTAGGGTTTTTAACCAATCTTGTGCATCCAATAGGTGTGTTTGTGTCATTGGATGATCAATTAGGTCATTTTCGTCCTCCCTATGGTTATTCTTGTCCAATTAGGGTTTTTAACCAATCTTGTGCATCCAATAAGTTTGTTTGTGTCATTGGATTAATATTTAGGTCATTTTCGTCCTCCCTAGGCATATTCTTGTCCAATTAGGGTTTTTAACCAATTTTGTGCATCCAATAGGTGTGTTTGTGTCATTGGATGATCAATTATGTCATTTTCGTCCTCCCTAGGCTTATTCTTGTCCAATTAGGGTTTTTAACCAATCTTGTGCATCCAATATGTTTGTTTGTGTCATTGAATTAATATTTAGGTCATTTTCGTCCTCCCTAGGCATATTCTTGTCCAATTAGGGTTTTTAACCAATCTTGTGCATCCAATAGGTGTGTGTGTGTCATTGGATGATCAATTAGGTCATTTTCGTCCTCCCTAGGCTTAATCTTGTCCAATTAGGGTTTTTAACCAATCTTGTGCATCCAATAAGTTCATTTGTGTCATTGGATTAACATTTAGGTCATTTTCATCCTCCCTAGGCATATTCTTGTCCAATTAGGGTTTTTAACCAATCTTGTGCATCCAATAGGTGTGTTTGTGTCATTGGAAGATCAATTAGGTCATTTTCGTCCTCCCTAGGCTTATTCTTGTCCAATTAGGGTTTTTAACCAATCTTGTGCATCCAATAAGTTCATTTGTGTCATTGGATTAACATTTAGGTCATTTTCGTCCTCCCTAGGCATATTCTTGTCCAATTAGGGTTTTTAACCAATCTTGTGCTTCCAATAGGTGTGTTTGTGACAATGGATGATCAATTAGGTCATTTTCGTCCTCCCTAGGCTTATTCTTGTCCAATTAGGGTTTTTAACCAATCTTGTGCATCCAATAAGTTTGTTTATGTCATTGAATTAATATTTAGGTCATTTTCGTCCTCCCTAGGCATATTCTTGTCCAATTAGGGTTTTTAACCAATCTTGTGCATCCAATAGGTGTGTTTGTGTCATTGGATGATCAATTAGGTCATTTTCGTCCTCCCTAGGCTTATTCTTGTCCAATTAGGGTTTTTAACCAATCTTGTGCATCCAATAGGTGTGTTTGTGTCATTGGATGATCAATTAGGTCATTTTCGTCCTTCCTAGGCATATTCTTCTCCAATTACGGTTTTTAACTAGTCTTGTGCATCCAATAGGTGTGTTTGTGTCATTGGATGATCAATTAGGTCATTTTCGTCCTCCCAAGGCTTATTCTTGTCCAATTAGGGTTTTTAACCAATCTTGTGCATCCAATAAGTTCATTTGTGTCATTGGATTAACATTTAGGTCATTTTCGTCCTCCTTAGGCATATTCTTGTCCAATTAGGGTTTTTAACTAATCTTGTGCATCCAATCGGTGTGTTCGTGTCATTGGATGATCAATTATGTCATTTTCGTCCTCCCTAGGCTTATTCTTGTCCAATTAGGGTTTTTAACCAATCTTGTGCATCCAATAGGTGTGTTTGTGTCATTGGATGATCAATTAGGTCATTTTCGTCCTCCCTAGGCTTATTCTTGTCCAATTAGGGTTTTTAACCAATCTTGTGCATCCAATAACTTTGTTTGTGTCATTGAATTAATATTTAGGTCATTTTCCTCCTCCTAGGCATATTCTTTTCCAATTAGGGTTTTTAACCAATCTTGTGCATCCAATAGGTGTGTTTGTGTCATTGGATGATCAATTAGGTCATTTTCGTCCTCCCTAGGCTTATTCTTGTCCAATTAGGGTTTTTAACCAATCTTGTGCTTCCAATAGGTGTGTTTGTATCATTGGATGATCAATTAGGTCATTTTCGTCCTCCCTAGTCTTATTCTTGTCCAATTAGGGTTTTTAACCAATCTTGTGCATCCAATAAGTTTGTTTATGTCATTGAATTAATATTTAGGTCATTTTCGTCCTCCCTAGGCATATTCTTGTCCAATTAGGGTTTTTAACAAATCTTGTGCATCCAATAGGTGTGTTTGTGTCATTGGATGATCAATTAGGTCATTTTCGTCCTCCCTAGGCATATTCTTGTCCAATTAGGGTTTTTAACCAATTTTGTGCATCCAATAAGTTTGTTTATGTCATTGAATTAATATTTAGGTCATTTTCGTCCTCCCTAGGCATATTATTGTCCAATTAGGGTTTTTAACCAATCTTGTGCATCCAATAGGTGTGTTTGTTTCATTGGATGATCAATTAGGTCATTTTCGTCCTCCCTATGCTTATACTTGTCCAATTAGGGTTTTTAACCAATCTTGTGCATCCAATAAGTTTGTTTGTTTCATTGAATTAATATTTAGGTCATTTTCGTCCTCCCTAGGCATATTCTTGTCCAATTAGGGTTTTTAACCAATCTTGTGCATCCAATAGGTGTGTTTGTGTCATTGGATGATCAATTAGGTCATTTTCGTCCTCCCTAGGCATATTCTTGTCCAATTAGGGTTTTTTAACGAATCTTGCGCATCCAATAGTTGTGTTTGTGTCATTGGATGATCAATTAGGTCATTTTCTTCCTGCCTAGGCTTATTCTTGTCCAATTAGGGTTTTTAACTAATCTTGTGCATCCAATAGGTGTGTTTGTGTCATTGGATGATCAATTAGGTCATTTTCGTCCTCCCTAGGCATATTCTTGTCCAATTAGGGTTTTTAACCAATTTTGTGCATCCAATAAGTTTGTTTATGTCATTGAATTAATATTTAGGTCATTTTCGTCCTCCCTAGGCATATTCTTGTCCAATTAGGGTTTTTAACCAATCTTGTGCATCCAATAGGTGTGTTTTTTTCATTGGATAATCAATTAGGTCATTTTCGTCCTCCCTAGGCTTATTCTTGTCCAATTAGGGTTTTTAACCAATCTTGTGCATCCAATAAGTTCATTTGTGTCATTGGATTAACATTTAGGTCATTTTCATCCTCCCTAGGCATATTCTTGTCCAATTAGGGTTTTTAACCAATCTTGTGCTTCCAATAGGTGTGTTTGTGTCATTGGATAATCAATTAGGTCATTTTCGTCCTCCCTAGGCTTATTCTTGTCCAATTAGGGTTTTTAACCAATCTTGTGCACCCAATAGGTGTGTTTGTGGCAATGGATGATCAATTAGGTCATTTTCGTCCTCCCTAGGCTTATTCTTGTCCAATTAGGGTTTTTAACCAATCTTGTGCATCCAATAAGTTCATTTGTGTCATTGGATTAACATTTAGGTCATTTTCGTCCTCCCTAGGCATATTCTTGTCCAATTAGGGTTTTTAACCAATCTTGTGCATCCAATAGGTGTGTTTGTGTCATTGGATGATCAATTAGGTTATTTTCGTCCACCCTAGGCATATTCTTGTCCAATTAGGGTTTTAAACTAATCTTGTGCATCCAATAAGTTCATTTGTGTCATTGGATGATCAATTAGGTCATTTTCGTCCTCCCTAGGCATATTCTTGTCCAATTAGGGTTTTTAACCAATCTTGTGCATCCAATAGGTGTGTTTGTGTCATTGGATGATCAATTAGGTCATTTTCGTCCTCCCTAGGCTTATTCTTGTCCAATTAGGGTTTTTAACCAATCTTGTGCATCCAATAGGTGTGTTTGTGTCATTGGATGATCAACTAGGTCATTTTCGTCCTCCCTAGGCTTATTCTTGTCCAATTAGGGTTTTTAACCAATCTTGTGCATCCGATAAGTTTATTTGTGTCATTGAATTAATATTTAGGTCATTTTCGTCCTCCTTAGGCATATTCTTGTCCAATTAGGGTTTTTAACCAATCTTGTGCATCCAATAGGTGTGTTTGTGTCATTGGATGATCAATTAGGTCATTTTCGCCCTCCCTAGGCTTATTCTTGTCCAATTAGGGTTTTTAACCAATCTTTTGCATCCAATAAGTTCATTTGTGTCATTGGATTAATATTTAGGTCATTTTCGTCCTCCCTAGGCATATTCTTGTCCAATTAGGGTTTTTAACCAATCTTGTGCATCCAATAGGTGTGTTTGTGTCATTGGATGATCAATTAGGTCATTTTCGTCCTCCCTAGGCTTATTCTTGTCCAATTAGGGTTTTTAACCAATCTTGTGCATCCAATAGGTGTGTTTGTGTCATTGGAAGATCAATTAGGTCATTTTCGTCCTCCCTAGGCTTATTCTTGTCCAATAAGGGTTTTTAACCAATCTTGTGCATACAAAAAGTTTATTTGTGTCATTGGATGATCAATTAGGTCATTTTCGTCCTCCCTAGGCTTATTCATGTCCAATTAGGGTTTTTAACCAATCTTGTGCATCCAATAAGTTCATTTGTGTCATTGGATTAACATTTAGGTCATTTTCGTCCTCCCTAGGCATATTCTTGTCCAATTAGGGTTTTTAACCAATCTTGTGCATCCAATAGGTTTATTTGTGTCATTGGATGATCAATTAGGTCATTTTCGTCCTCCCTAGGCTTATTTTTGTCTAATTAGAGTTTTTAACCAATCTTGTGCATCCAATAAGTTTGTTTGTTTCATTGAATTAATATTTAGGTCATTTTCGTCCTCCCTAGGCATATTCTTGTCCAATTAGGGTTTTTAACCAATCTTGTGCATCCAATAGGTGTGTTTGTGTCATTGGATGATCAATTAGGTCATTTTCGTCCTCCCTAGGCTTATTCTTGTCCAATTAGGGTTTTTAACCAATCTTGTGCATCCAATAGGTGTGTTTGTGTCATTGGATGATCAATTAGGTCATTTTCATCCTACCTACACTTATTCTTGTCAAATTAGGGTTTTTAATCAATCTTGTGCATCCAATAACTTTGTTTGTGTCATTGAATTAATATTTAGGTCATTTTCGTCCTCCCTAGGCATATTCTTGTCCAATTAGGGTTTTTAACCAATCTTGTGCATCCAATAGGTGTGTTTGTGTCATTGGATGATCAATTAGGTCATTTTCGTCCTCCCTAGGCTTATTCTTGTCCAATTAGGGTTTTTAACCAATCTTGTGCATCCAATAGGTGTGTTTGTGTCATTGGATGATCAATTAGGTCATTTTCGTCCTCCCTAGGCTTATTCTTGTCCAATTAGGGTTTTTAACCAATCTTTGCATCCAATAACTTTGTTTGTGTCATTGAATTAATATTTAGGTCATTTTCGTCCTCCCTAGGCATATTCTTGTCCAATTAGGGTTTTTAACCAATCTTGTGCATCCAATAGGTGTGTTTGTGTCATTGGATGATCAATTAGGTCATTTTCGTCCTCCCTAGGCTTAATCTTGTCCAATTAGGGTTTTTAACCAATCTTGTGCATCCAATAAGTTCATTTGTGTCATTGGATTAACATTTACGTCATTTTCATCCTCCCTAGGCATATTCTTGTCCAATTAGGGTTTTTAACCAATCTTGTGCATCCAATAGGTGTGTTTGTGTCATTGGATGATCAATTAGGTCATTTTCGTCCTCCCTATGCTTATTCTTGTCCAATTAGGGTTTTTAACCAATCTTGTGCATCCAATAAGTTTGTTTGTTTCATTGAATTAATATTTAGGTCATTTTCGTCCTCCCTAGGCATATTCTTGTCCAATTAGGGTTTTTAACCAATCTTGTGCATCCAATAGGTGTGTGTGTGTCATTGGATGATCAATTAGGTCATTTTCGTCTTCCCTAGGCTTATTCTTGTCCAATTAGGGTTTTTAACCAATCTTGTGCATCCAACAGGTGTGTTTGTGTCATTGGAAGATCAATTAGGCCATTTTCGTCCTCCCTAGGCTTATTCTTGTCCAATAAGGGTTTTTAACCAATCTTGTGCATCCAATAGTGTGTTTGTGTCATTGGATGATCAATTAGGTCATTTTGGTCCTCCCTAGGCTTATTCTTGTCCAATTAGGGTTTTTAACCAATCTTGTGCATCCAATAAGTTCATTTGTGTCATTGGATTAACATTTACGTCATTTTCATCCTCCCTAGGCATATTCTTGTCCAATTAGGGTTTTTAACCAATCTTGTGCATCCAATAGGTGTGTTTGTGTCATTGGATGATCAATTAGGTCATTTTCGTCCTCCCTATGCTTATTCTTGTCCAATTAGGGTTTTTAACCAATCTTGTGCATCCAATAAGTTTGTTTGTTTCATTGAATTAATATTTAGGTCATTTTCGTCCTCCCTAGGCATATTCTTGTCCAACTAGGGTTTTTAACCAATCTTGTGCATCCAATAGGTGTGTGTGTGTCATTGGATGATCAATTAGGTCATTTTCGTCCTCCCTAGGCTTATTCTTGTCCAATTAGGGTTTTTAACCAATCTCTTGCATCCAATAGGTGTGTTTGTGTCATTGGAAGATCAATTAGGTCATTTTCGTCCTCCCTAGGCTTATTCTTTCCAATAAGGGTTTTTAACCAATCTTGTGCATCCAATAGTGTGTTTGTGTCATTGGATGATCAATTAGGTCATTTTGGTCTTCCCTAGGCTTATTCTTGTCCAATTAGGGTTTTTAACCAATCTTGTGCATCCAATAAGTTCATTTGTGTCATTGGATGATCAATTAGGTCATTTTCGTCCTCCCTAGGCTTATTCTTGTCCAATTAGGGTTTTTAACCAATCTTGTGCATCCAATAACTTTGTTTGTGTCATTGAATTAATATTTAGGTCATTTTCCTCCTCCCTAGGCATATTCTTGTCCAATTAGGGTTTTTAACCAATCTTGTGCATCCAATAGGTGTGTTTGTGTCTTTGGATGATCAATTAAGTCATTTTCGTCCTCCCTAGGCATATTCTTGCCCAATTAGGGTTTTTAACCAATCTTGTGCATCCAAATGGTGTGTTTGTATCATTGGATGATCAATTAGGTCATTTTCGTCCTCCCTAGGCTTATTCTTGTCCAATTAGGGTTTTTAACCAATCTTGTGCATCCAATATGTTTGTTTGTGTCATTGAATTAATATTTAGGTCATTTTCGTCCTCCCAAGCATATTTTTGTCCAATTAGGGTTTTTAACCAATCTTGTGCATCCAATAGGTGTGTTTGTGTCATTGGATGATCAATTAGGTCATTTTCGTCCTCCTTAGGCTTATTCTTGTCCAATTAGGGTTTTTAACCAATCTTGTGCATCCAATAACTTTGTTTGTGTCATTGAATTAATATTTAGGTAATTTTCGTCCTCCCTAGGCATATTCTTGTCCAATTAGGGTTTTTAACCAATCTAGTGCATCCAATAGGTGTGTTTGTGTCATTGGATGATCAATTAGGTCATTTTCGTCCTCACTAGGCTTATTCTTGTCCAATTAGGGTTTTTAACCAATCTTGTGCATCCAATAGGTGTGTTTGTGTCATTGGAAGATCAATTAGGTCATTTTCGTCCTCCCTAGGCTTATTCTTGTCCAATAAGGGTTTTTAACCAATCTTGTGCATCCAATAAGTTCATTTGTGTCATTGGATGATCAATTAGGTCATTTTCGTCCTCCCTAGGCTTATTCATGTCCAATTAGGGTTTTTAACCAATCTTATGCATCCAATAAGTTCATTTGTGTCATTGGATTAACATTTAGGTCATTTTCGTCCTCCCTAGGCATATTCTTGTCCAATTAGGGTTTTTAACCAATCTTGTGCTTCCAATAGGTGTGTTTGTGATATTGGATGATCAATTAGGTCATTTCCGTCCTCCCTAGGCTTATTCTTGTCCAATTATGGTTTTTAACCAATCTTGTGCATCCAATAAGTTTGTTTATGTCATTGAATTAATATTTAGGTCATTTTCGTCCTCCCTAGGCATATTCTTGTCCAATTAGGGTTTTTAACAAATCTTGTGCATCCAATAGGTGTGTTTGTGTCATTGGATGATCAATTAGGTCATTTTTGTCCTCCCTAGGCATATTCTTGTCCAATTAGGGTTTTTAACCAATCTTGTGCATCCAATAGGTGTGTTTGTGTCATTGGATGATCAATTAGGTCATTTTCGTCCTCCCTAGGCTTATTCTTGTCCAATTAGGGTTTTTAACCAATCTTGTGCATCCAATAAGTTCATTAGTGTCATTGGATGATCAATTTGGTTATTTTCGTCCTCCCTAGGAATATTCTTGTCCAATTAAGGTTTTTCACCAATCTTGTGCATCCAATAAGTTCATTTGTGTTATTGGATTAACATTAGGTCATATTCGTCCTCCCTAGGCGTATTCTTGTCCAATTAGGGTTTTTAAGCAATCTTGTGCATCCAATAGGTGTGTTTGTGTCACTGGATGATCAATTAGGTCATTTTCGTCCTCTCTAGGCATATTCTTGTCCAATTAGGGTTTTTAACCAATCTTGTGCATCCAATAGGTGTGTTTGTGTCATTGGATGATCAATTAGGTCATTTTCGTCCTCCCTAGGCTTATTCTTGTCCAATTAGGGTTTTTAACTAATCTTGTGCATCCAATAAGTTCATTTGTGTTATTGGATGATCAATTAGGTCATTTTCGTCCTCTCTAGGCATATTCTTGTCCAATTAGGGTTTTTAACCAATCTTGTGCATCCAATAGGTGTGTTTGTGTCATTGGATGATCAATTAGGTCATTTTCGTCCTCCCTAGGCTTATTCTTGTCCAATTAGGGTTTTTAACCGATCTTGTGCATCCAATAGGTGTGTTTGTGTCATTGGATGATCAATTAGGTCATTTTAGTCCTCCCTAGGCATATTCTTGTCCAATTAGGCTTTTTAACCAATCTTGTGCATCCAATAGGTGTGTTTGTGTCATTGGATGATCAATTAGGTCATTTTCGTCCTCCCTAGGCTTATTCTTGTCCAATTAGGGTTTTTAACCAATCTTGTGCATCCAATAGGTGTGTTTGTGTTATTGGATGATCAATAAGGTCATTTTCGTCCTCCCTAGGCATATTCTTGTCCAATTAGGGTTTTTAACCAATCTTGTGCATCCAATAGGTGTGTTTGTGTCATTGGATGATCAATTAGGTCATTTTCGTCCTCCCTAGGCTTATTCTTGTCCAATTAGGGTTTTTAACCAATCTTGTGCATCCAATAGGTGTGTTTGTGTCATTGGAAGATCAATTAGGTCATTTTCATCCTGCCTAGGCTTATTCTTGTCCAATAAGGGTTTTTAACCAATCTTGTGCATCCAATAAGTTCATTTGTGTCATTGGATGATCAATTAGGTCATTTTCGTCCTCCCTAGGCTTATTCATGTCCAATTAGGGTTTTTAACCAATCTTGTGCATCCAATAAGTTCGTTTGTGTCATTGGATTAACATTTAGGTCATTTTCGTCCTCCCTAGGCATATTCTTGTCCAATTAGGGTTTTTAACCAATCTTGTGCATCCAATAAGTTCATTTGTGTTATTGGATTAACATTTAGGTCATTTTCGTCCTCCCTTGGCTTATTCTTGTCCAATTAGGGTTTTTAACCAATCTTGTGCATCCAATAGGTGTGTTTGTGTCATTGGATGATCAATTAGGTCATTTTCGTCCTCCCTAGGCTTATTCTTGTCCAATTAGGGTTTTTAACCAATCTTGTGCATCCAATAAGTTCATTTGTGTCATTGGATTAACATTTAGGTCATTTTCGTCCTCCCTAGGCATATTATTGTCAAATTAGGGTTTTTAACCAATCTTGTGCATCCAATAGGTGTCTTTGTGTCATTGGGTGATCAATTAGGGTATTTTCGTCCTCCCTAGGCATATTCTTGTCCAATTAGGGTTTTTAACCAATCTTGTGCATCCAATAGGTGTGTTTGTGTCATTGGATGATCAATTAGGCCATTTTCGTCCTCCCTAGGTTTATTTTTGTCCAATTAGGGTTTTTAACCAATCTTGTGCATCCAATAGGTGTGTTTGTGTCATTGGATGATCAATTAGGTCATTTTCGTCCTCCCTAGGCTTATTCTTGTCCAATTAGGGTTTTTAACCAATCTTGTGCATCCAATAAGTTCATTTGTGTCATTGGATTAACATTTAGGTCATTTTCGTCCTCCCTAGGCATATTCTTGTCCAATTAGGGTTTTTAACCAATCTTATGCATCCAATAGCTGTATTTGTGTCATTGGATGATCAATTAGGTTATTTTCGTCCTCCTTAGGCTTATTCCTGTCCAATTATGGTTTTTAACTAATCTTGTGCATCCAATAAGTTCATTTGTGTCATTGGATGATCAATGAGGTCATTTTCGTCCTCCCTAGGCATATTCTTGTCCAATTAGGGTTTTTAACCAATCTTGTGCATCCAATAGGTGTGTTTGTGTCATTGGATGATCAATTAGGTCATTTTCGTCCTCCCTAGGCTTATTCTTGTCCAATTAGGGTTTTTAACCAATCTTGTGCATCCAATAACTTTGTTTGTGTCATTGAATTAATATTTAGGTTATTTTCCTCCTCCCTACGCATATTCTTGTCCAATTAGGGTTTTTAACCAATCTTGTGCATCCAATAGGTGTGTTTGTGTCATTGGATGATCAATTAGGTCATTTGCGTCCTCCATAGGCTTATTCTTGTCCAATTAGGATTTTTAACCAATCTTGTGCATCCAATAAGTTGAGTTGTGTCATTGGATTGACATTTAGGTCATTTTCGTCCTCCCTAGGCTTATTCTTGTCCAATTAGGGTTTTTAACCAATCTTGTGCATCCAATAGGTGTGTTTTTTTCATTGGATGATCAATTAGGGTTTTTAACCAATCTTGTGCATCCAATAAGTTCATTTGTGTCATTGGATTAACATTTAGGTCATTTTCGTCCTCCCTAGGCATATTCTTGTCCAGTTAGGGTTTTTAACCAATCTTGTGCATCCAATAGGTGTGTTTGTGTCATTGGATGATCAATTAGGTCATTTTCGTCCTCCCTAGGCATGTTCTTGTCCAACTATGGTTTTTAATCAATTTTGTGCATCCAATAGGTGTGTTTGTGTCATTGGATGATCAATTAGGTCATTTTCGTCCTCCCTAGGCTTATTCTTGTCCAATTAGGGTTTTTAACCAATCTTGTGCATCCAATAAGTTCATTTGTGTCATTGGATTATCATTTAGGTCATTTTCGTTCTCCCTAGGCTTATTCTTGTCCAATTAGGGTTTTTAACCAATCTTGTGCATCCAATAAGTTCATTTGTGTTATTGGATTAACATTTAGGTCATATTCGTCCTCCCTAGGCATATTCTTGTCCAATTAGGGTTTTTAAGCAATCTTGTGCATCCAATAGGTGTGTTTGTGTCATTGGATGATCAATTAGGTCATTTTCGTCCTCCCTAGGCTTATTCTTGTCCAATTATTGTTTTTAACCAATCTTGTGCATCCAATAGGTGTGTTTGTGTCATTGGATTAACATTTAGGTCATTTTCGTCCTCCCTAGGCATATTCTTGTCCAATTAGGGTTTTTAACCAATCTTGTGCATCCAATAGGTGTGTTTGTGTCATTGGATGATCAATTAGGTCATTTTCGTCCTCCCTAGGCTTATTCTTGTCCAATTAGGGTTTTTAACCAATCTTGTGCATCCAATAGGTGTGTTTGTGTCATTGGATGATCAATTAGGTCATCTTCGTCCTCCCTAGGCTTATCCTTGCCCAATTAGGGTTTTTAACCAATCTTGTGCATCCAATAAGTTGAGTTGTGTCATTGGATTAACATTTAGGTAATTTTCGTCCTCCCTAGGCTTATTCTTGTCCAATTAGGGTTTTTAACCAATCTTGTGCATCCAATAAGTTCATTTGTGTCATTGGATTAACATTTAGGTCATTTTCGTCCTCCCTAGGCATATTCTTGTCCAATTAGGGTTTTTAACCAATCTTGTGCATCCAATATATGTGTTTGTGTCATTGGATGATCAATTAGGTCATTTTCGTCCTCCCAAGGCTTATTCTTGTCCAATTAGGGTTTTTAACCAATCTTGTGCATCCAATAAGTTCATTTGTGTCATTGGATTAACATTTAGGTCATTTTCGTCCTCCCTAGGCATATTCTTGTCCAATTAGGGTTTTTAACCAATCTTGTGCATCCAATAGGTGTGTTTGTGTCATTGGATGATCAATTAGGTCATTTTCGTCCTCCCTAGGCTTATTCTTGTCCAATTAGGGTTTTTAACCAATCTTGTGCATCCAATATGTTTATTTGTGTCATTGGATGATCAATTAGGTCATTTTCGTCCTCCCTAGGCATATTCTTGTCCAACTAGGGTTTTTAACCAATCTTGTGCATCCAATAGGTGTGTTTGTGTCATTGGATGATCAATTAGGTCATTTTCGTCCTCCCTAGGCTGATTCTTGTCCAATTAGGGTTTTTAACCAATCTTGTGCATCCAATAGGTGTGTTTGTGTCATTGGATGATCAATTAGGTCATTTTCGTCCTCCTTAGGCTTATTCTTGTCCAATTAGGGTTTTTAACCAATCTTGTGCATCCAATAACTTTGTTTGTGTCATTGAATTAATATTTAGGTCATTTTCGTCCTCCCTAGGCATATTCTTGTCCAATTAGGGTTTTTAACCAATCTTGTGCATCCAATAGGTGTGTTTGTGTCATATGATGATCAATTTGGTCATTTTCGTCCTCCCTAGGCTTATTCTTTTCCAATTAGGGTTTTTAACCAATCTTGTGCATCCAATAAGTTTGTTTGTTTCATTGAATTAATATTTAGGTCATTTTCGTCCTCCCTAGGCATATTCTTGTCCAATTAGGGTTTTTAACCAATCTTGTGCATCCAATAGGTGTGTTTGTGTCATTGGATGATCAATTAGGTCATTTTCGTCCTCCCTAGGCTTATTCTTGTCCAATTAGGGTTTTTAACCAATCTTGTGCATCCAATAGGTGTGTTTGTGTCATTGGATGATCAATTAGGTCATTTTCATCCTACCTACACTTATTCTTGTCAAATTAGGGTTTTTAATCAATCTTGTGCATCCAATAACTTTGTTTGTGTCATTGAATTAATATTTAGGTCATTTTCGTCCTCCCTAGGCATATTCTTGTCCAATTAGGGTTTTTAACCAATCTTGTGCATCCAATAGGTGTGTTTGTGTCATTGGATGATCAATTAGGTCATTTTCGTCCTCCCTAGGCTTATTCTTGTCCAATTAGGGTTTTTAACCAATCTTGTGCATCCAATAGGTGTGTTTGTGTCATTGGATGATCAATTAGGTCATTTTCGTCCTCCCTAGGCTTATTCTTGTCCAATTAGGGTTTTTAACCAATCTTTGCATCCAATAACTTTGTTTGTGTCATTGAATTAATATTTAGGTCATTTTCGTCCTCCCTAGGCATATTCTTGTCCAATTAGGGTTTTTAACCAATCTTGTGCATCCAATAGGTGTGTTTGTGTCATTGGATGATCAATTAGGTCATTTTCGTCCTCCCTAGGCTTATTCTTGTCCAATTAGGGTTTTTAACCAATCTTGTACATCTAATAATTTCATTTGTGTCATTGGATTAACATTTAGGTCATTATCGTCCTCCCTAGGCATATTCTTGTCCAATTAGGGTTTTTAACCAATCTTGTGCATCCAATAGGTGTGTTTGTGTCATTGGATGATCAATTAGGTCATTTTCGTCCTCCTTGGGCTTATTGTTGTCCAATTAGGGTTTTGAACCGATCTTTTGCATCCAATAGGTGTGTTTGTGTCATTGGATGATCAATTAGGTCATTTTCGTCCTCCCTAGGCATATTCTTGTCCAATTAGGGTTTTTAACCAATCTTGTGCATCCAATAGGTGTGTTTGTGTCATTGGATGATCAATTAGGTCATTTTCGTCCTCCCTAGGCTTATTCTTGTCCAATTAGGGTTTTTAACCAATCTTGTGCATCCAATAGGTGTGTTTGTGTCATTGGATGATCAATTAGGTCATTTTCGTCCTCCCTAGGCCTATTCTTGCCCAATTAGGGTTTTTAACCAATCTTGTGAATCCAATAAGTTTGTTTGTGTCATTGAATTAATATTTAGGTCATTTTCGTCCTCCCTACGCATATTATTGTCCAATTAGGGTTTTTAACCAATCTTCTGCATCCAATAGGTGTGTTTGTGTCATTGGATGATCAATTAGGTCATTTTCGTCCTCCCTAGGCATATTCTTGTCCAATTAGGGTTTTTAACCAATCTTGTGCATCCAATAGGTGTGTTTGTGTCATTGGATGATCAATTAGGTCATTTTCGTCCTCCCTAGGCTTATTCTTGTCCAATTAGGGTTTTTAACCAATCTTGTGCATCCAATAAGTTCATTTGTGTCATTGGATTAACATTTAGATCATTTTCGTCCTGCCTAGGCATATTCTTGTCCAATTAGGGTTTTTAACCAATCTTGTGCATCCAATAGGTGTGTTTGTGTCATTGGATGATCAATTAGGTTATTTTCGTCCTCCCTAGGCTTATTCTTGTCCAATTAGGGTTTTTAACCAATCTTGTGCATCCAATAGGTGTGTTTGTGTCATTGGATGACCAATTAGGTCATTTTCGTCCTCCCTAGGCATATTCTTGTCCAATTAGGGTTTTTAACCAATCTTGTGCATCCAATAGGTGTGTTTGTGTCATTGGATGATCAATTAGGTCATTTTCGTCCTCCCTAGGCTTATTCTTGTCCAATTAGGGTTTTTAACCAATCTTGTGCATCCGATAAGTTTGTTTGTGTCAAGGAATTAATATTTAGGTCATTTTCGTCCTCCCTAGGCATATTCTTGTCCAATTTGGGTTTTTAACCAATCTTGTGCATCCAATAGGTGTGTTTGTGTCATTGGATGATCAATTAGGTCATTTTCGTCCTCCCTAGGCTTATTCTTGTCCAATTAGGGTTTTTCACCAATCTTGTGCATCCAATAGGTGTGTTTGTGTCATTCGATGATCAATTAGGTCATTTTCGTCCTCCCTAGGCTTATTGTTGTCCAATTAGGGTTTTTAACCAATCTTGTGAATCCAATATTTTTGTTTGTGTCATTGAATTAATATTTTGGTCATTTTCGTCCTCCCTAGGCATATTCTTGTCCAATTAGGGTTTTTAACCAATCTTGTGCATCCAATAGGTGTGTTTGTGTCATTTGATGATCAATTAGGTCATTTTCGTCCTCCCTAGGCTTATTCTTGTCCAATTAGGGTTTTTAACCAATCTTGTGCATCCAATAAGTTTGTTTGTTTCATTGAATTAATATTTAGGTCATTTTCGTCCTCCCTAGGCATATTCTTGTCCAATTAGGGTTTTTAACCAATCTTGTGCATCCAATAGGTGTGTTTGTGTCATTGGATGATCAATTAGGTCATTTTCGTCCTCCCTTGGCTTATTCTTGTCCAATTAGGGTTTTTAACCAATCTTGTGCATCCAATAGGTGTGTTTGTGTCATTGGAAGATCAATTAGGTCATTTTCGTCCTCCCTAGGCTTATTCTTGTCCAATAAGGGTTTTTAACCAATCTTGTGCATCCAATAAGTTAATTTGTGTCATTGGATGATCAATTTGGTCATTTTCGTCCTCCCTAGGCTTATTCATGTCTAATTAGGGTTTTTAACCAATCTTGTGCATCCAATAAGTTCATTTGTGTCGTTGGATTAACATTTAGGTCATTTTCGTCCTCCCTAGGCATATTCTTGTCCAATTAGGGTTTTTAACCAATCTTGTGCTTCCAATAGGTGTGTTTGTGACATTGGATTATCAATTAGGTCATTTCCGTCCTCCCTAGGCTTATTCTTGTCCAATTAGGATTTTTAACCAATCTTGTGCATCCAATAAGTTTGTTTATGTCATTGAATTAATATTTAGGTCATTTTCGTCCTCCCTAGGCATATTCTTGTCCAATTACGGTTTTTAACAAATCTTGTGCATCCAATAGGTGTGTTTGTGTCATTGGATGATCAATTAGGTCATTTTCGTCCTCCCTAGGCATATTCTTGTCCAATTAGGGTTTTTAACCAATTTTGTGCATCCAATAATTTTGTTTATGTCATTGAATTAATATTTAGGTCATTTTCGTCCTCCCTAGGCATATTCTTGTCCAATTAGGGTTCTTAACCAATCTTGTGCATCCAATAGGTGTGTTTGTGTCATTGGATAATCAATTAGGTCATTTTCGTCCTCCCTAGGCTTATTCTTGTCAAATTAGGGTTTTTAACCAATCTTGTGCATCCAATAAGTTCATTTGTGTCATTGGATTAACATTTAGGTCATTTTCATCCTCCCTAGGCATATTCTTGTCCAATTAGGGTTTTTAACCAATCTTGTGCATCCAATAGGTGTGTTTGTGTCA
>JBBPBR010001490.1:0-95842 GCA_037974775.1 Cicer pinnatifidum | reverse complement strand
CCAATTAGGGTTTTTAACCAATCTTGTGCATCCAATAAGTTGAGTTGTGTCATTGGATGATCAATTAGGTCATTTTCGTCCTCCCTAGGCTTATTCTTGTCGAATTAGGGTTTTTAACCAATCTTGTGCAGCCAATAAGTTTATTTATGTCATTGAATTAATATTTAGGTCATTTTCGTCCTCCCTAGGCATATTCTTGTCCAATTAGGGTTTTTAACCAATCTTGTGCATCCAATAGGTGTGTTTGTGTCATTGGATGATCAATTAGGTCATTTTCGTCCTCCCTAGGCTTATTCTTGTCCAATTAGGGTTTTTAACCAATCTTGTGCATCCAATAGGTGTGTTTATGTCATTGGATGATCAATTAGGTCATTTTCCTCCTTCCTAGGCATATTCTTGTCCAATTACGGTTTTTAACCAGTCTTGTGCATCCAATAGGTGTGTTTGTGTCATTGGATGATCAATTACGTCATTTTCGTCCTCCCACGGCTTATTCTTGTCCAATTAGGGTTTTTAACCAATCTTGTGCATCCAATAAGTTCATTTGTGTCATTGGATTAACATTTAGGTCATTTTTGTCCTCCCTAGGCATATTCTTTCCCAATTAGGGTTTTTAACCAATCTTGTGCATCCAATAAGTTGAGTTGTGTCATTGGATTAACATGTAGGTCATTTTCGTCCTCCCTAGGCTTATTCTTGTCCAATTAGGGTTTTTAACCAATCTTGTGCATCCAATAAGTTCATTTGTGTCATTGGATTATCAATTAGGTCATTTTCGTCCTCCCTAGGCATATTCTTGTCCAACTAGGGTTTTTAACCAATCTTGTGCATCCAATAGGTGTGTTTGTGTCTTTGGATGATCAATTAGGTCATTTTCGTCCTCCCTAGGCATATTCTTGTCCAATTAGGGTTTTTAACCAATCTTGTGCATCCAATAGGTGTGTTTGTGTCATTGGATGATCAATTAGGTCATTTTCGTCCTCCCTAGGCTTATTCTTGCCCAATTAGGGTTTTTAACCAATCTTGTGCATCCAATAAGTTGAGTTGTGTCATTGGATTAACATTTAGGTCATTTTCGTCCTCCCTAGGATTTTTGTTGTCCAATTAAGGTTTTTAACCAATCTTGTGCATCCAATAAGTTTGTTTGTGTCATTGAATTAATATTTAGGTCATTTTCGTCCTCCCTAGGCATATTCTTGTCCAGTTAGGGTTTTTAACCAATCTTGTGCATCCAATAGGTGTGTTTGTGTCATTGGATGATCAATTAGGTCATTTTCGTCCT
Source organism: Cicer pinnatifidum (assembly GCA_037974775.1). NCBI lineage: Eukaryota > Viridiplantae > Streptophyta > Magnoliopsida > Fabales > Fabaceae > Cicer > Cicer pinnatifidum. The sequence goes on along the minus strand of JBBPBR010001490.1, from coordinate 94,560 downwards.
CCCTAGGCTTATTCTTTTCCAATTAGGGTTTTTAACCAATCTTGTGCATCCAATAACTTTGGTTGTGTCATTGAATTAATATTTAGGTCATTTTCCTCCTCCCTAGGCATATTCTTGTCCAATTAAGGTTTTTAACCAATCTTGTGCATCCAATAGGTGTGTTTGTGTCATTGGATGATCAATTAGGTCATTTTCGTCCTTCCTAGGCATATTCTTGTCCAATTAGGGTTTTTAACCAGTCTTGTGCATCCAATAGGTGTGTTTGTGTCATTGGATGATCAATTAGGTCATTTTCGTCCTCCCAAGGCTTATTCTTGTCCAATTAGGGTTTTTAACCAATCTTGTGCATCAAATAAGTTCATTTGTGTCATTGGATTAACATTTAGGTCATTTTCGTCCTCCCTAGGCATATTCTTGTCCAATTAGGGTTTTTAACCAATCTTGTGCATCTAGTAGGTGTGTTTGTGTCATTGGATGATCAATTAGGTCATTTTCGTCCTCCCTAGGCTTATTCTTGTCCAATTAGGATTTTTAACCAATCTTGTGCATCCAATAAGTTCATTTGTGTCATTGGATGATCAATTAGGTCATTTTCGTCCTCCCTAGGCATATTCTTGTCCAACTAGGGTTTTTAACCAATCTTGTGCATCCAATAGGTGTGTTTGTGTCATTAGATGATTAATTAGGTCATTTTCGTCCTCCCTAGGCTTATTCTTGTCCAATTAGGGTTTTTAACCAATCTTGTGCATCCAATAGGTGTGTTTGTGTCATTGGATGATCAATTAGGTCATTTTCGTCCTCCCTAGGCTTATTCTTGTCCAATTAGGGTTTTTAACCAATCTTGTGCATCCAATAGGTGTGTTTGTGTCATTGGATGATCAATTAGGTCATTTTCGTCCTCCCTAGGCTTATTCTTGTCCAATTAGGGTTTTTAACCAATCTTGTGCATCCAATAAGTTGAGTTTTGTCATTGGATTAACATTTAAGTCATTTTCGTCCTCCCTAGGCTTATTCTTGTCCACTTAGGGTTTTTAACCAATCTTGTGCATCCAATAGGTGTGTTTGTGTCATTGGATGATCAATTAGGTCATTTTCGTCCTCCCTAGGCTTATTCTTGTCCAATTAGGGTTTTTAACCAATCTTGTGCATCCAATAACTTTGTTTGTGTCATTGAATTAATTTTTAGGTCATTTTCCTCCTCCCTAGGCATATTCTTGTCCAATTAGGGTTTTTAACCAATCTTGTGCATCCAATAGGTGTGTTTGTGTCATTGGATGATCAATTAGGTCATTTTCGTCCTCCCTAGGCTTATTCTTGTCCAATTAGGGTTTTTAACCAATCTTGTGCATCCAATAAGTTCATTTCTGTCATTGGATTAACATTTAGGTCATTTTCGTCCTTCCTAGTCATATTCTTGTCCAATTAGGGTTTTTAACCAATCTTGTGCTTCCAATAGGTGTGTTTGTGACATTGGATGATCAATTAGGTCATTTTCGTCCTCCCTAAGCTTATTCTAGTCCAATTAGGGTTTTTAACCAATGTTGTGCATCCAATAGGTGTGTTTGTGTCATTGGATTAACATTTAGGTCATTTTCGTCCTCCCTAGGCTTGTTCTTGTCCAATTAGGGTTTTTAACCAATCTTGTGCATCCAATAGGTGTGTTTGTGTCATTGGATGATCAATTAGGTCATTTTCGTCCTCCCTAGGCTTATTCTTGTCCAATTAGGGTTTTTAACCAATCTTGTGCATCCAATAGGTGTGTTTGTGTCATTGGATGATCAATTAGGTCATTTTCGTCCTCCCTAGGCTTATTCTTGTCCAATTAGGGTTTTTAACCAATCTTGTGCATCCAATAAGTTCATTTGTGTCATTGGATGATCAATTAGGTCATTTTCGTCCTCCCTAGGCTTATTCTTGTCCAATTAGGGTATTTAACCAATCTTGTGCATCCAATAACTTTGTTTGTGTCATTGAATTAATATTTAGGTCATTTTCGTCCTCCCTAGGCATATTCTTGTCCAATTAGGGTTTTTAACCAATCTTGTGCATCCAATAGGTGTGTTTGTGTCATTGGATGATCAATTAGGTCATTTTCGTCCTCCCTAGGCTTATTCTTGTCCAATTAGGGTTTTTAACCAATCTTGTGCATCCAATAACTTTGTTTGTGTCATTGAATTAATATTAAGGAAATTTTCCTCCTCCCTAGGCATATTCTTGTCCAATTAGGGTTTTTAACCAATCTTGTGCATCCAATAGGTGTGTTTGTGTCATTGGATGATCAATTAGGTCATTTTCGTCCTCCCTAGGCTTATTCTTGTCCAATTAGGGTTTTTAACCAATCTTGTGCATCCAATAAGTTCATTTGTGTCATTGGATTAACATTTAGGTCATTTTCGTCCTCCCTAGGCATATTATTGTCAAATTAGGGTTTTTAACCAATCTTGTGCATCCAATAGGTGTCTTTGTGTCATTGGGTGATCAATTAGGGTATTTTCGTCCTCCCTAGGCATATTCTTGTCCAATTAGGGTTTTTAACCAATCTTGTGCATCCAATAGGTGTGTTTGTGTCATTGGATGATCAATTAGGCCATTTTCGTCCTCCCTAGGTTTATTTTTGTCCAATTAGGGTTTTTAACCAATCTTGTGCATCCAATAGGTGTGTTTGTGTCATTGGATGATCAATTAGGTCATTTTCGTCCTCCCTAGGCTTATTCTTGTCCAATTAGGGTTTTTAACCAATCTTGTGCATCCAATAAGTTCATTTGTGTCATTGGATTAACATTTAGGTCATTTTCGTCCTCCCTAGGCATATTCTTGTTCAATTAGGGTTTTTAACCAATCTTGTGCATCCAATAGGTGTGTTTGTGTCATTGTATGATCAATTAGGTCATTTTCGTCCTCCCTAGGTTTATTCTTGTCCAATTAGGGTTTTTAACCAATCTTGTGCATCCAATAAGTTCATTTGTGTCATTTGATGATCAATTAAGTCATTTTCGTCCTCCCTAGGCATATTCTTGTCCAACTAGGGTTTTAAACCAATCTTGTGCATCCAATAGGTGTGTTTGTGTCATTGGATGATCAATTAGGTCATTTTCGTCCTCCCTAGGCTTATTCTTGTCCAATTACGGTTTTTAACCAATCTTGTGCATCCAATAGGTGTGTTTGTGGCAATGGATGATCAATTAGGTCATTTTCGTCCTCCCTAGGCTTATTCTTGTCCAATTAGGGTTTTTAACCAATCTTGTGCATCCAATAGGTGTGTTTGTGTCATTGGATGATCAATTAGGTCATTTTCGTCCTCCCTAGGCTTATTCTTGCCCAATTAGGTTTTTTAACCAATCTTGTGCATCCAATAAGTTAAGTTGTGTCATTGGATTAGCATTTAGGTCATTTTCGTCCTCCCTAGGCTTATTCTTGTCCAATTAGGATTTTTAACCAATCTTGTGCATCCAATAAGTTGAGTTGTGTCATTGGATTAACATTTAGGTCATTTTCGTCCTCCCTAGGCATATTCTTGTCCAATTAGGGTTTTCAACCAATCTTGTGCATCCAATAGGTGTGTTTGTGTCATTGGATGATCAATTAGGTTATTTTCGTCCTCCCTAGGCTTATTCTTGTCCAATTAGGGTTTTTAACCAATCTTTTGCATCCAATAGGTGTGTTTGTGTCATTGGATGACCAATTAGGTCATTTTCGTCCTTCCTAGGCATATTCTTGTCCAATTAGGGTTTTTAACCAATCTTGTGCATCCAATTGGTGTGTTTGTGGCAATAGATGATCAATTAGGTCATTTTCGTCCTCCCTAGACTTAATCTTGTCCAATTAGGGTTTTTAACCAATCTTGTGCATCCAATAGGTGTGTTTGTGTCATTGGATGATCAATTAGGTCATTTTCGTCCTCCCTAGGCTTATTCTTGTCCAATTAGGGTTTTTAACCAATCTTGTGCATCCAATAGGTGTGTTTGTGTCATTGGATGATCAATTAGGTCATTTTCGTCCTCCCTAGGCATATTCTTGTCCAATTAGGGTTTTTAATAAATCTTGTGCATCCAATAGGTGTGTTTGTGTCATTGGATGATCAATTAGGTCATTTTCGTCCTCCCTAGGCTTATTCTTGTCCAATTAGGGTTTTTAACCAATCTTGTGCATCCAATAACTTTGTTTGTGTCATTGAATTAATATTTAGGTCATTTTCGTCCTCCCTAGGCATATTCTTGTCCAATTAGGGTTTTTAACCAATCTTGTGCATCTAATAGGTGTGTTTGTGTCATTGGATGATCAATTAGGTCATTTTCGTCCTCCCAAGGCTTATTCTTGTCCAATTAGGGTTTTTAACCAATCTTGTGCATCCAATAAGTTTGTTTGTGTCATTGAATTAATATTTAGGTCATTTTCGTCCTCCCAAGGCATATTCTTGTCCAATTAGGGTTTTTAACCAATCTTGTGCATCCAATAGGTGTGTTTGTGTCATTGGATGATCAATTAGGTCATTTTCGTCCTCCCTAGGCTTATTCTTGTTCAATTAGGGTTTTTAACCAATCTTGTGCATCCAATAAGTTCATTTGTGTCATTGGATTAACATTTAGGTCATATCAGTCCTCCCTAGGCATATTCTTGTCCAATTAGGGTTTTTAACCAATCTTGTGCATCCAATAAGTTCATTTCTGTTATTGGATTAACATTTAGGTCATATTCGTCCTCCCTAGGCATATTCTTGTCCAATTAGGGTTTTTAACCAATCTTGTGCATCCAATAACTTTGTTTGTGTCATTGAATTAATATTTAGGTCATTTTCGTCCTGCCTAGGGATATTCTTGTCCAATTAGGGTTTTTAACCAATCTTGTGCATCCAATAGGTGTGTTTGTGTCATTGGATGATCAATTAGGTCATTTTCGTCCTCCCTAGGCTTATTCTTGTCCAATTAGGGTTTTTAACCAATCTTGTGCATCCAATAAGTTCATTTGTGTGATTGGATTAACATTTAGGTCATATCCGTCCTCCCTAGGCATATTCTTGTCCAATTAGGGTTTTTAACCAATTTTGTGCATCCAATAAGTTCATTTGTGTTATTGGATTAACATTTAGGTCATATTCGTCCTCCCTAGGCATATTCTTGTCCAATTAGGGTTTTTAACCAATCCTGTGCATCCAATAGGTGTGTTTGTGTCATTGGATGATCAATTAGGTCATTTTTGTCCTTCCTAAGCATATTCTTGTCCAATTAGGGTTTTTAACCAATCTTGTGCATCCAATAGGTGTGTTTGTGTCATTGGATGATCAATTAGGTCATTTTCGTCCTCCCTAGGCTTATTCTTGTCCAATTAGGGTTTTTAACCAATCTTGTGCATCCAATAGGTGTGTTTGTGTCATTGGATGATCAATTAGGTCATTTTCGTCCTCCCTAGGCTTATTCTTGTCCAATTAGGGTTTTTAACCAATCTTGTGCATCCAATAGGTGTGTTTGTGTCATTGGACTAACATTTAGGTCATTTTCGTCCACCCTAGGCTTATTCTTGTCCAATTAGGGTTTTTAACCAATCTTGTGCATCCAATAGGTGTGTTTGTGTCATTGGATTAACATTTAGCTCATTTTCGTCCTCCCTAGGCTTATTCTTGTCCAATTAGGATTTTTAACCAATCTTGTGCATCCAATAAGTTTGTTTGTGTCATTGAATTAATATTTAGGACATTTTCGTCCTCCCTAGGCATATTCTTGTCCAATTAGGGTTTTTAACCAATCTTGTGCATCCAATAGGTGTGTTTGTGTAATTGGATGATCAATTAGGTCATTTTCGTCCTCCCTAGGCTTACTCTGGTCCAATTAGGGTTTTTAACCAATTTTGTGCATCCAATAGGTGTGTTTGTGTCATTGGATGATCAATTAGGTCATTTTCGTCCTTCCTAGGCATATTCTTGTCCAATTATGGTTTTTAACCAGTCTTGTGCATCCAATAGGTGTGTTTGTGTCATTGGATGATCAATTAGGTCATTTTCGTCCTCCCAAAGCTTATTCTTGTCCAATTAGGGTTTTTAACCAATCTTGTGCATCCAATAGGTGTGTTTGTGTCATTGGATGATCAATTAGGTCATTTTCGTCCTCCCTAGGCTTATTCTTGTCCAATTAGGGTTTTTAACCAATCTTGTGCATCCAATAGGTGTGTTTGTGTCATTGGACTAACATTTAGATCATTTTCGTCCACCCTAGGCTTATTCTTGTCCAATTAGGGTTTTTAACCAATCTTGCGCATCCAATAGGTGTGTTTGTGTCATTGGATTAACATTTAGCTCATTTTCGTCCTCCCTAGGCTTATTCTTGTCCAATTAGGATTTTTAACCAATCTTGTGCATCCAATAAGTTTGTTTGTGTCATTGAATTAATATTTAGGACATTTTCGTCCTCCCTAGGCATATTCTTGTCCAATTAGGGTTTTTAACCAATCTTGTGCATCCAATAGGTGTGTTTGTGTCATTGGATGATCAATTAGGTCATTTTCTTCCTCCCTAGGCTTATTCTTGTACAATTAGGGTTTTTTACCAATCTTGTGCATCCAATAACTTTGGTTGTGTCATTGAATTAATATTTAGGTCATTTTCCTCCTCCCTAGGCATATTCTTGTCCAATTAGGGTTTTTAACCAATCTTGTGCATCCAATAGGTGTGTTTGTGTCATTGGATGATCAATTAGGTCATTTTCGTCCTCCCTAGGCTTATTCTTGTCCAATTAGGGTTTTTAACCAATCTTGTGCATCCAAGAGGTGAGTTTGTGTCATTGGATTAACATTTAGGTCATTTTTGTCCTCTCTAGGCTTATTCTTCTCCAATTAGGGTTTTTAACCAATCTTGTGCATCCAATAACTTTGTTTGTGTCATTGAATTAATATTTAGGTCTTTTTCGTCCTCCCTAGGCATATTCTTGCCCAATTAGGGTTTTTAACCAATCTTGTGCATCCAATAGGTGTGTTTGTGTCATTGGATGATCAATTAGGTCATTTTCGTCCTCCCTAGGGTTATTCTTGTCCAATTAGGGTTTTTAACCAATCTTGTGCATCCAATAACTTTGTTTGTGTCATTGAATTAATATTTAGGTCATTTTCCTCCTCCCTAGGCATATTCTTGTCCAATTAGTGTTTTTAACCAGTCTTGTGCATCCAATCGGTGTGTTTGTGTCATTGGATGATCAATTAGGTCATTTTCGTCCCCCCTAGGCATATTCTTGTCCAATTAGGGTTTTTAACCAATGCATCCAATAAGTTCATTTGTGTCATTGGATGATCAATTAGGACATTTTCGTCCTCCCTAGACATATTCTTGTCCAACTAGGGTTTTTAACAAATCTTGTGCATCCAATAGGTGTGTTTGTGTCTTTGGATGATCAATTAGGTCATTTTCGTCCTCCCTAGGCTTATTCTTGTCCAATTAGGGTTTTTAACCAATCTTGTGCATCCAATAGGTGTGTTTGTGTCATTGGATGATCAATTAGGTCATTTTCGTCCTCCCTAGGCTTATTCTTGTCCAATTAGGGTTTTTAACCAATCTTGTGCATCCAATAGGTGAGTTTGTGTCATTGGATTAACATTTAGGTCATTTTCGTCCTCCCTAGGCTTATTCTTGTCCAATTTCGGTTTTTAACCAATCTTGTGCATCCAATAACTTTGTTTGTGTCATTGAATTAATATTTAGGTCATTTTCCTCCTCCCTAGGCATATTCTTGTCCAATTAGGGTTTTTAACCAGTCTTGTGCATCCAATCGGTGTGTTTGTGTCATTGGATGATCAATTAGGTCATTTTCTTCCTCCCAAGGCTTATTCTTGTCCAATTAGGGTTTTTAACCAATCTTGTGCATCCAATAAGTTCATTTGTGTCATTGGATTAACATTTAGGTCATTTTCGTCCTCCCTAGGCATATTCTTGTCCAATTAGGGTTTTTAACCAATCTTGTGCATCCAATAGGTGTGTTTGTGTCATTGGATGATCAATTAGGTCATTTTCGTCCTCCCTAGGCTTATTCTTGTCCAATTAGGGTTTTTAACCAATCTTGTGCATCCAATAGGTGTGTTTGTGTCATTGGATGATCAATTAGGTCATTTTCGTCCTCCCTAGGCTTATTCTTGTCCAATTAGGGTTTTTAACCAATCTTGTGCTTCCAATAAGTTGAGTAGTGTCATTGGATTAACATTTAGGTCATTTTTGTCCTCCCTTGGTTTATTCTTGTCCAATTAGGGTTTTTAACCAATCTTGTGCATCCAATAAGTTTGTTTGTGTCATTGGATTATCAATTAGGTCATTTTCGTCCTCCCTAGGCTTATTTTTGTCCAATTAGGGTTTTTAACCAATCTTGTGCATCCAATAAGTTTGTTTGTGTCATTGAATTAATATTTAGGTCATTTTCGTCCTCCCTAGGCATCATCTTGTCCAATTAGGATTTTTAACCAATCTTTTGCATCCAATAGGTGTATTTGTGTCATTGGATGATCAATTAGGTCATTTTCGTCCTCCCTAGGTTTATTCTTGTCCAATTAGGGTTTTTAATTAATCTTGTGCATCCAAAAACTTTGTTTGTGTCATTAAATTAATATTTAGGTCATTTTCGTCCTCCCTAGGCATATTCTTGTCCAATTAGGGTTTTTAACCAATCTTGTGCATCCAATAGGTGTGTTTGTGTCATTGGATGATCAATTAGGTCATTTTCGTCCTCCCTAGGCTTATTCTTGTCCAATTAGGGTTTTTAACCAATCTTGTGCATCCAATAGGTGTGTTTGTGTATTTGGATGATCAATTAGGTCATTTTCGTCCTCCCTAGGCATATTCTTGTCCAATTAGGGTTTTTAACCAATCTTGTGCATCCAATAGGTGTGTTTGTGTCATTGGATGATCAATTAGGTCATTTTCGTCCTCCCTAGGCATATTCTTGTCCAATTAGGGTCTTTAACCAATCTTCTGCATCCGATAAGTTTGTTTGTGTCATTGAATTAATATTTAGGTCATTTTCGTCCTCCCTATGCATATTCTTGTCTAATTAGGGTTTTTAACCAATCTTGTGCATCCAATAGGTGTGTTTGTGTCATTGGATGATCAATTAGGTTATTTTCGTCCTCCCTAGGCTTATTCTTGTCCAATTAGGGTTTTTAACTAATCTTGTGCATCCAATAAGTACATTTCTGTCATTGGATGATCAATTAGGTCATTTTCGTCCTCCCTAGGCATATTCTTGTCCAATTAGGGTTTTTAACCAATCTTGTGCTTCCAATAAGTGTGTTTGTCTCATTGGATGATCAATTAGGTCATTTTCGTCCTCCCTAGACTTATTCTTGTTTAATTAGGGTTTTTAACCAATCTTGTGCATCCAATAGGTGTGTTTGTGTCATTGGATGATCAATTAGGTCATTTTCGTCCTCCCTTTGCTTATTTTTGTCCAATTAGGGTTTTTAACCAATCTTGTGCATCCGATAAGTTTGTTTGTGTCATTGAATTAATATTTAGGTCATTTTCGTCCTCCCTAGGCATATTCTTGTCCAATTCGGGTTTTTAACCAATCTTGTGCATCCAATAGGTGTGTTTGTGTCATTGGATGATCAATTAGGTCATTTTCGTCCTCCCAAGGCTTATTCTTGTCCAATTAGGGTTTTTAACCAATCTTGTGCATCCAATAGGTGTGTTTGTGTCATTGGATGATCAATTAGGTCATTTTCGTCCTCCCTAGGCTTATTCTTGTCCAATTAGGGTTTTTAACCAATCTTGTGCATCCAATAACTTTGTTTGTGTCATTGAATTAATATTTAGGTCATTTTCGACCTCCATAGGCATAGTCTTGTCCAATTAGGGTTTTTAACCAATCTTGTGCATCCAATAGGTGTGTTTGTGTCATTGGATGATCAATTAGGTCATTTTCGTCCTCCCTAGGCTTATTCTTGTCCAATTAGGGTTTTTAACCAATCTTGTGCATCCAATAAGTTCATTTGTGTCATTGGATTAACATTTAGGTCATTTTCGTCCTCCCTAGGCATATTCTTGTCCAATTAGGGTTTTTAACCAATCTTGTGCTTCCAATAGGTGTTTTTGTGTCATTGGATGATCAATTAGGTCATTTTCGTCCTCCCTAGGCTTATTCTTGTCGAATTAGGGTTTTTAACCAATCTTGTGCATCCAATAACTTTGTTTGTGTCATTGAATTAATATTTAGGTCATTTTCGTCCTCCCTAGGCATGTTCTTGTCCAACTAGGGTTTTTAGCCAATCTTGTGCATCCAATAGGTGTGTTTGTGTCATTGGATGATCAATTAGGTCATTTTCATCCTCCCTAGGCTTATTCTTGTCCAATTAGGGTTTTTAACCAATCTTGTTCATCCAATAACTTTGATTGTGTCATCGAATTAATATCTAGGTCATTTTCGTCCTCCCTAGGCATATTCTTGTCCAATTAGGGTTTTTAACCAATCTTGTGCATCCAATTGGTGTGTTTGTGTCATTGGATGATCAATTAGGCCATTTTCGTCCTCCCTAGGCTTATTCTTGTCCAATTAGGGTTTTTAACCAATCTTGTGCATCCAATAGGTGTGTTTGTGTCATTGGATGATCAATTAGGTCATTTTCGTCCTCCCTAGGCTTATTCTTGTCCAATTAGGGTTTTTAACCAATCTTGTGCGTCCAATAAGTTGAGTTGTGTCATTGGATTAACATTTAGGTTATTTTCGTCCTCCCTAGGCTTATTCTTGTCCAATTAGGGTTTTTAACCAATCTTGTGCTTCCAATAAGTTCATTTGTGTCATTGGATTAACATTTAGGTCATTTTCGTCCTCCCTAGGCATATTCTTGTCCAATTAGGGTTTTTAACCAATCTTGTGCATCCAATAGGTGAGTTTATGTCATTGGATTAATATTTAGGTCATTTTCGTCCTCCCTAGGCATATTCTTGTCCAGTTAGGGTTTTTAACCAATCTTGTGCATCCAATAGGTGTGTTTGTGTCATTGGATGATCAATTAGGTCATTTTCGTCCTCCCTAGGCTTATTCTTGTCCAATTAGGGTTTTTAACCAATCTTGTGCATCCAATAACTTTGTCTGTGTCATTGAATTAATATTTAGGTCATTTTCCTCCTCCCTAGGCATATTCTTGTCCAATTAGGGTTTTTAACCAATCTTGTGCATCCAATAGGTGTGTTTGTGTCATTGGATGATCAATTAGGTCATTTTCTTCCTCCCTAGGCTTATTCTTGTCCAATTAGGGTTTTTAACCAATCTTGTGCATCCAATAAGTTTATTTGTGTCATTGGATTAACATTTAGGTGATTTTCGTCCTCCCTAGGCATATTCTTGTCCAATTAGGGTTTTTAACCAATCTTGTGCTTCCATTAGGTGTGTTTCTGTCATTGGATGATCAATTAGGTCATTTTCTTCTTCCCTAGGCTTATTCTTGTCCAATTAGGGTTTTTAACCAATCTTGTGCATCTAATAAGTTCATTTGTTTCATTGGATGATCAATTAGGTCATTTTCGTCCTCCCTAGGCTTATTCTTGTCCAATTAGGGTTTTTAACCAATCTTGTGCATCCAATAAGTTGAGTTGTGTCATTGGATTCACATTTAGGTCATTTTCGTCCTCCGTAGGCTTATTCTTGTCCAGTTAGGGTTTTTAACCAATCTTGTGCATCCAATAGGTGTGTTTGTGTCATTGGATTCACATTTAGGTCATTTTCGTCCTCCCTAGGCTTATTCTTGTCCAATTAGGGTTTTTAACCAATCTTGTGCATCCAATAAGTTCATTTGTGTCATTGGATTAATATTTAGGTCATTTTCGTCCTCCCTAGGCATATTCTTGTCCAATTAGGGTTTGTAACCAATCTTGTGCTTCCAATAGGTGTGTTTGTGTCATTGGATGATCAATTAGGTCATTTTCGTCCTCCCTAGGCTTATTCTTGTCCAATTAGGGTTTTTAACCAATCTTGTGCATGCAATAAGTTTGTTTATGTCATTGAATTAATATTTAGGTCATTTTCGTCCTCCCTAGGCATATTCTTGTCTAATTAGGGTTTTTAACCAATCTTGTGCATCCAATAGGTGTGTTTGTGTCATTGGATGATCAATTAGGTCATTTTCGTCTTCCCTAGGCTTATTCTTGTCCAATTAAGGTTTTTAACCAATCTTGTGCATCCAATAAGTTTGTTTGTGTCATTGAATTAATATTTAGGTCATTTTCGTCCTCCCTAGGCATATTCTTTTCCTGTTAGGGTTTTTAACCAATCTTGTGCATCCAATAAGTTTGTTTGTGTCATTGAATTAACATTTAGGTCATTTTCGTCCTCCCTAGGCATATTCTTGCCCAATAAGGGTTTTTAACCAATCTTGTGCATCCAATAGGTGTGTTTGTGTCATTGGATGATTAATTAGGTCATTTTCATCCTCCCTAGGCTTATTCTTGTCCAATTAGGGTTTTTAACCAATCTTGTGCATCCAATAGGTGTGTTTGTGTCATTGGATGATTAATTAGGTCATTTTCGTCCTCCCTAGGCTTATTCTTGTCCAATTAGGGTTTTTAACCGATCATGTGCATCCAATAGGTGTGTTTGTGTCATTGGATGATCAATTAGGTCATATACGTCCTCCCTAGGCTTATTCTTGTCCAATTAGGGTTTTTAACCAATCTTGTGCATCTAATAACTTTGTTTGTGTCATTGAATTAATATTTAGGTCATTTTCGTCCTTCCTACGCATATTCTTGTCCAATTAGGGTTTTTAACCAATCTTGTGCATCCAATAGGTGTGTTTGTGTCATTGGATGATCAATTAGGTCATTTTCGTCCTCCCTAGGCTTATTCTTGTCCAATTAGGGTTTTTAACCAATCTTGTGCATCCAATAGGTGTGTTTGTGTCATTGGATGATCAATTAGGTCATTTTCGTCCTCCATAGGCATATTCTTGTCCCATTAGGGTTTTTAACGAATCTTGTGCATCCAATAGGTGTGTTTGTTTCATTGGATGATCAATTAGGTCATTTTCGTCCTCCCTAGGCATATTCTTGTCCAATTAGAGTTTTTAACCAATCTTGTGCATCCAATAGGTGTGTTTGTGTCATTGGATGATCAATTAGGTCATTTTCGTCCTCCCTAGGCATATTCTTGTCCAATTAGGGTTTTTAACGAATTTTGTGCATCCAATAGGTGTGTTTGTGTCATTGGATGATCAATTAGGTCATTTTCGTCCTCCCTAGGCTTATTCTTGTCCAATTAGGGTTTTTAACCAATCTTGTGCATCCAATAAGTTGATTTGTGTCATTGGATTAACATTTAGGTCATTTTCGTCATCCCTAGGCATATTCTTGTCCAATTAGGGTTTTTAACCAATCTTGTGCATCCAATAGGTGTGTTTGTGTCATTGGATGATCAATTAGGTCATTTTCGTCCTCCCTAGGCTTATTCTTGTCCAATTAGGGTTTTTAACCAATCTTGTGCATCCAATAGGTGTGTTTGTGTCATTGGATGATCAATTAGGTCATTTTCGTCCTCCCTAGGCTTATTCTTGTCCAATTAGGGTTTTTAACCAATCTTGTGCATCCAATAGGTGTGTTTGTGTCATTGGATGATCAATTTGCTCATTTTCGTCCTCCCTAGGCTTATTCTTGTCCAATTAGGGTTTTTAACCAATCTTGTGCATCCAATAAGTTTGTTTGTGTCATTGAATTAATATTTAGTTCATTTTCGTCCTCCCTAGGCATCATCTTGTCCAATTAGGGTTTTTAACCAATCTTGTGCATCCAATAGGTGTGTTTGTGTCATTGGATGATCAATTAGGTCATTTTCGTCCTCCCTAGGCTTATTCTTGTCCAATTAGGGTTTTTAACCAATCTTGTGTTTCCAATAGGTGTGTTTGTGTCATTGGATGATCAATTAGGTCATTTTCGTCCTCCCTAGGCTTATTCTTGTCCAATTAGGGTTTTTAACCAATCTTGTGCATCCAATAAGTTCATTTGTGTCATTGGATGATCAATTAGGTCATTTTCTTCCTCCCTTGGCATATTCTTCTCCAACTAGGGTTTTAAACCAATCTTGTGCATCCAATAGGTGTGTTTGTGTCATTGGATGATCAATTAGGTCATTTTCGTCCTCCCAAGGCTTATTCTTGTCCAATTAGGGTTTTTAACCAATCTTGTGCATCCAATAGGTGTGTTTGTGTCATTGGATGATCAATTAGGTCATTTTCGTCCTCCCTAGGCTTATTCTTGTCCAATTAGGGTTTTTAACCAATCTTGTGCATCCAATAGGTGTGTTTGAGTCTTTGGATGATCAATTAGGTCATTTTCGTCCTCCCTAGGCATATTCTTGTCCAATTAGGGTTTTTAACCAATCTTGTGCATCCAATAGGTGTGTTTGTGTCATTGGATGATCAATTAGGTCATTTTCGTCCTCCCTAGGCTTATTCTTGTCCAATTAGGGTTTTTAACCAATCTTGTGCATCCAATAGGTGTGTTTGTGTCATTGGATGATCAATTAGGTCATTTTCGTCCTCCCTAGGCCTATTCTTGCCCAATTAGGGTTTTTAACCAATCTTGTGAATCCAATAAGTTTGTTTGTGTCATTGAATTAATATTTAGGTCATTTTCGTCCTCCCTACGCATATTATTGTCCAATTAGGGTTTTTAACCAATCTTCTGCATCCAATAGGTGTGTTTGTGTCATTGGATGATCAATTAGGTCATTTTCGTCCTCCCTAGGCATATTCTTGTCCAATTAGGGTTTTTAACCAATCTTGTGCATCCAATAGGTGTGTTTGTGTCATTGGATGATCAATTAGGTCATTTTCGTCCTCCCTAGGCTTATTCTTGTCCAATTAGGGTTTTTAACCAATCTTGTGCATCCAATAGGTATGTTTGTGTCATTGGATAATCAATTAGGTCATTTTCGTCCTCCATAGGCTTATTCTTGTCCAATTAGGGTTTTTAACCAATCTTGTGCATCCAATAAGTTGAGTTGTGTCATTGGATTAACATTTAGGTCATTTTCGTCCTCCCTAGGCTTATTCTTGTCCAATTAGGGTTTTTAACCAATCTTGTGCATCCAATAAGTTCATTTGTGTCATTGGATTAACATTTAGGTCATTTTCGTCCTCCCTAGGCATATTCTTGTCCAATTAGGGTTTTTAACCATTCTTGTGCATCCAATAGGTGTGTTTGTGTCATTGGATGATTAATTAGGTTATTTTCGTCCTCCCTAGGCTTATTCTAGTCAAATTAGGGTTTTTAACCAATCTTGTGCATCCAATAGGTGTGTTTGTGTCATTGGATGATCAATTAGGTCATTTTCGTCCTCCCTAGGCTTATTCTTGTCCAATTAGGGTTTTTAACCAATCTTGTGCATCCAATAGGTGTGTTTGTGTCATTGGATGATCAATTAGGTCATTTTCGTCCTCCCTATGCTTATTCTTGTCCAATTAGGGTTTTTAACCAATCTTGTGCATCCAATAACTTTGTTTGTGTCATTGAATTAATATTTAGGTCATTTTCCTACTCCCTAGGCATATTCTTGTCCAATTAGGGTTTTTAACCAATCTTGTGCATCCAATAGGTGTGTTTGTGTCATTGGATGATCAATTAGGTCATTTTCGTCCTTCCTAGGCATATTCTTGTCCAATTAGGGTTTTTAACCAGTCTTGTGCATCCAATAGGTGTGTTTGTGTCATTGGATTATCAATTCGTTCATTTTCGTCCTCCCAAGGCTTATTCTTGTCCATTTAGGGTTTTTAACCAATCTTGTGCATCCAATAAGTTCATTTGTGTCATTGGATTAACATTTAGGTCATTTTCGTCCTCCCTAGGCATATTCTTGTCCAATTAGGGTTTTTAACCAATCTTGTGCTTCCAATAGGTGTGTTTGTGTCATTGGATGATCAATTAGGTCATTTTTATCCTCCCTAGGCTTATTCTTGTCCAATTAGGATTTTTAACCAATCTTGTGCATCCAATAGGTGTGTTTGTGGCAATGGATGATCAATTAGGTCATTTTCGTCCTCCCTAGGCATATTCTTGTCCAATTAGGGTTTTTAACCAATCTTGTGCATCCAATAGGTGTGTTTGTGTCATTGGATGATCAATTAGGTCATTTTCGTCCTCCCTAGGCTTATTCTTGTCCAGTTAGGGTTTTTAACCAATCTTGTGCATCCAATAAGTTTGTTTGTTTCATTGAATTAATATTTAGGTCATTTTCGTCCTCCCTAGGCATATTCTTGTCCAATTAGGGTTTTTAACCAATCTTGTGCATCCAATAAGTTTGTTTATGTCATTGAATTAATATTTAGGTCATTTTCGTCCTCCCTAGGCTTATTCTTGTCCAATTAGGGTTTTTAACCAATCTTGTGCATCCAATAAGTTCATTTGTGTCATTGGATTAATATTTAGGTCATTTTCGTCCTCCCTAGGCATATTCTTGTCCAATTAGGGTTTGTAACCAATCTTGTGCTTCCAATAGGTGTGTTTGTGTCATTGGATGATCAATTAGGTCATTTTCGTCCTCCCTAGGCTTATTCTTGTCCAATTAGGGTTTTTAACCAATCTTGTGCATGCAATAAGTTTGTTTATGTCATTGAATTAATATTTAGGTCATTTTCGTCCTCCCTAGGCATATTCTTGTCTAATTAGGGTTTTTAACCAATCTTATGCATCCAATAGGTGTGTTTGTGTCATTGGATGATCAATTAGGTCATTTTCGTCTTCCCTAGGCTTATTCTTGTCCAATTAAGGTTTTTAACCAATCTTGTGCATCCAATAAGTTTGTTTGTGTCATTGAATTAATATTTAGGTCATTTTCGTCCTCACTAGGCATATTCTTGTCCTGTTAGGGTTTTTAAACAATCTTGTGCATCCAATAAGTTTGTTTGTGTCATTGAATTAACATTTAGGTCATTTTCGTCCTCCCTAGGCATATTCTTGCCAAATAAGGGTTTTTAACCAATCTTGTGCATCCAATAGGTGTGTTTGTGTCATTGGATGATTAATTAGGTCATTTTCATCCTCCCTAGGCTTATTCTTGTCCAATTATGGTTTTTAACCAATCTTGTGCATCCAATAGGTGTGTTTGTGTCATTGGATGATTAATTAGGTCATTTTCGTCTTCCCTAGGCTTAGGGTTTTTAACCAATCTTGTGCATCCAATAGGTGTTTTTGTGTCATTGGATGATCAATTAGGTCATTTTCGTCCTCCCTAGGCTTATTCTTGTCCAATTAGGGTTTTTAACCAATCTTGTGCATCCAATAGGTGAGTTTGTGTCATTGGATTAACATTTAAGTCATTTTCGTCCTCCCTAGGCTTATTCTTGTCCAATTAGGGTTTTTAACCAATCTGGTGCATCCAATAAATTTTTTTGTGTCATTGAATTATTATTTAGGTCATTTTCGTCCTCCCTAGGCTTATTCTTGTCCAATTAGGGTTTTTAACCAATCTTGTGCATCCAATAGGTGTGTTTGTGTCATTGGATGATCAATTAGGTCATTTTCGTCCTCCCTAGGCTTATTCTTGTCCAATTAGGGTTCTTAACCAATCTTGTGCATCCAATAAGTTTGTTTGTGTCATTGAATTAATATTTAGGTCATTTTCGTCCTCCCTAGGCATATTCTTGTCCAGTTACGGTTTTTAACCAATCTTGTGCATCCAATAAGTTTGTTTGTGTCATTGAATTAACATTTAGGTCATTTTCGTCCTCCCTAGGCATATTCTTGCCCAGTTAGGTTTTTTAACCAATCTTGTGCATCCAATAGGTGTGTTTGTGTCATTGGATGATTAATTAGGTCATTTTCATCTACCCTAGGCTTATTCTTGTCCAATTAGGGTTTTTAACCAATCTTGTGCATCCAATAGGTGTGTTTGTGTCATTGGATGATTAATTAGGTCATTTTCGTCCTCCCTAGGCTTAGGGTTTTTAACCAATCTTGTGCATCCAATAGGTGTGTTTGTGTCATTGGATGATCAATTAGGTCATTTTTGTCCTCCCTAGGCTTATTCTTGTCCAATTAGGGTTTTTAACCAATCCTGTGCATCCAATAGGTGAGTTTGTGTCATTGGATTAACATTTAGGTCATTTTCGTCCTCCCTAGGCTTATTCTTGTTCGATTAGGGTTTTTAACCAATCTTGTGCATCGAATAAATTTTTTTGTGTCATTGAATTAATATTTAGGTCATTTTCGTCCTCCCTAGGCATATTCTTGCCCAATTAGGGTTTTTAACCAATCTTGTGCATCCAATAGGTGTGTTTGTGTCATTGGATGATCAATTAGGTCATTTTCGTCCTCCCTAGGCTTATTCTTGTCCAATTAGGGTTTTTAACCAATCTTGTGCATCCAATAACTTTGTTTGTGTCATTGAATTAATATTTAGGTCATTTTCCTCCTCCCTAGGCATATTCTTGTCCAATTAGGGTTCTTAACCAATCTTGTGCATCCAATAGGTGTGTTTGTGTCATTGGATGATCAATTAGGTCATTTTCGTCCTCCCTAGGCTTATTCTTGTCCAATTAGGGTTTTTAACCAATTTTGTGCATCCAAAAAGTTCATTTGTGTCATTGGATTAACATTTAGGTCATTTTCATCCTCCCTAGGCATATTCTTGTCCAATTAGGGTTTTTAACCAATCTTGTGCTTCCAATAGGTGTGTTTGTGTCATTGGATGATCAATTAGGTCATTTTCGTCCTCCCTAGGCTTATTCTTGTCCAATTAGGGTTTTTAACCAATCTTGTGCATCCAATAAGTTTGTTTATGTCCTTGAATTAATATTTAGGTCATTTTCGTCCTCCCTAGGCATATTCTTGTCCAATTAGGGTTTTTAACCAATCTTGTGCATCCAATAGGCGTGTTTATGTCATTGGATGATCAATTAGGTCATTTTCGTCCTCCCTAGGTATATTCTTGTCCAATTAAGGTTTTTAACCAATCTTGTGCATCCAATAGGTGTGTTTGTGGCAATGGATGATCAATTAGGTCATTTTCGTCCTCCCTAGGCTTATTCTTGTCCAATTAGGGTTTTTAACCAATCTTGTGCATCCAATAGGTGAGTTTGTGTCATTGGATTAACATTTAGGTCATTTTCGTCCTCCCTAGGCTTATTCTTGTCCAATTAGGGTTTTTAACCAATCTTGTGCATCCAATAAGTTTGTTTGTGTCATTGAATTCATATTTAGGTCATTTTCGTCCTCCCTAGACGTATTCTTGTCCAATTAGGGTTTTAAACCAATCTTGTGCATCCAATAGGTGTGTTTGTGTCATTGGATGATCAATTAGGTCATTTTCGTCCTCCCTAGGCTTATTCTTGTCCAATTACGGTTTTTAACCAATCTTGTGCATCCAATAACTTTGTTTGTGTCATTGAATTAATATTTAGGTCATTTTCCTCCTCCCTAGGTATATTCTTTTCCAATTAGGGTTTTTAACCAATCTTGTGCATCCAATAGGTGTGTTTGTGTCATTGGATGATCAATTAGGTCATTTTCGTCCTCCCTAGGCTTATTCTTGTCCAATTAGGGTTTTTAACCAATCTTGTGCATCCAATAAGTTCATTTGTGTCATTGGATTAACATTTAGGTCATTTTCGTCCTCCCTAGGCATATTCTTGTCCAATTAGAGTTTTAGACAAAACTTGTGCATCCAATAGGTGTGTTTGGGTCATTGGATGATCAATTAGGTTATTTTCGTCCTCCATAGACTTATTCTTGTCCAATTAGGGTTTTTAACTAATTTTGTGCAACCAATAAGTTCATTTGTGTCATTGGATGATCAATTAGGTCATTTTCGTCTTCCCTAGGCACATTCTTATCCAATTAGGGTTTTTAACCAATCTTGTGCATCCAATAGGTGTGTTTGTGTCATTGGATGATCAATTAGGTCATTTTCGTCCTCCCTAGGCTTATTCTTGTCCAATTAGGGTTTTTAACCAATCTTGTGCATCCAATAGGTGTGTTTGTGTCATTGGATGATCAATTAGGTCATTTTCGTCCTCCCTAGGCTTATTCTTGTCCAATTAGGGTTTTTAACCAATCTTGTGCATCCAATAAGTTCGTTCGTGTCATTGAATTTACATTTAGGTCATTTTCGTCCTCCCTAGGCATATTCTTGTCCAATTAGGGTTTTTAACCAATCTTGTGCATCCAATAGGTGTGTTTGTGTCATTGGATGATCAATTAGGTCATTTTCGTCATCCCAAGGCTTATTCTTGTCCAATTAGGGTTTTTAACCAATCTTGTGCATCCAATAACTTTGTTTGTGTCATTGGATTAACATTTAGGTCATTTTCATACCCCCTAGGCTTATTCTTGTCCAATTAGGGTTTTTAACCAATCTTGTGCATCCAATAAGTTCATTTGTGTCATTGGATTAACATTTAGGTCATTTTCGTCCTCCCTAGGCATATTCTTGTCCAATTAGGGTTTTTAACCAATCTTGTGCTTCCAATAGGTGTGTTTGTGTCATTGGATGATCAATTAGGTCATTTTCGTCCTCCCTAGGCTTATTCTTGTCCAATTAGGGTTTTTAACCAATCTTGTGCATCCAATAAGTTCATTTGTGTCATTGGATGATCAATTAGGTCATTTTCGTCCTCCCTAGGTATATTCTTGTCCAACTAGGGTTTTTAACCAATCTTGTGCATCCAATAGGTGTGTTTGTGTCATTGGATGATCAATTAGGTCATTTTCTTCCTGCCTAGGCTTATTCTTGTCCAATTAGGGTTTTAAATCAATCTTGTGCATCCAATAAGTTCATTTGTGTCATTGGATTAACATTTAGGTCATTTTCGTCCTCCCTTGGCATATTCTTGAACAGTTAGGGTTTTTAACCAATCTTGTGCTTCCAATAGGTGTGTTTGTGTCATTGGATGATCAATTAGGTCATTTTCGTCCTCCCTAGGCTTATTCTTGTCCAATTAGGGTTTTTAACCAATCTTGTGCATCCAATAAGTTTGTTTATGTCATTGAATTAATATTTAGGTCATTTTCGTCCTCCCTAGGCATATTCTTGTCCAATTAGGGTTTTTAACCAATCTTGTGCATCCAATAAGTTGAGTTGTGTCATTGGATTAACATTTAGGTCATTTTCGTCCTCCCTAGGCTTTTTCTTGTCCAATTAGGGTTTTTAACCAATCTTGTGCATCCAATAAGTTTGTTTGTGTCATTGAATTAATATTTAGGAAATTTTCCTCCTCCCTAGGCATATTCTTGTCCAATTAGGGTTTTTAACCAATCTTGTGCATCCAATAGGTGTGTTTGTGTCATTGGATGATCAATTAGGTCATTTTCGTCCTCCCTAGGCTTATTCTTGTCCAATTAGGGTTTTTAACCAATCTTGTGCATCCAATAAGTTGAGTTGTGTCATTGGATTACCATTGAGGTCATTTTCGTCCTCCCTAGGCTTATTCTTGTCCAATTATGGTTTTTAACCAATCTTGTGCATCCAATAGGTGTGTTTGTGTCATTGGATGATCAATTAGGTCATTTTCGTCCTCCCTAAGCTTATTCTTGTCCAATTAGGGTTTTTAACCAATCTTGTGCATCCAATATGTTCATTTGTGTCATTGGATGATCAATTAGGTCATTTTCGTCCTCCCTAGGCTTATTCTTGTCCAATTAGGGTTTTTAACCAATCTTGTGCATCCAATAAGTTCATTTGTGTCATTGGATTAACATTTAGGTCATTTTCGTCCTCCCTAGGCATATTCTTGTCCAATTAGGGTTTTTAACCAATCTTGTGCTTCCAATAGGTGTGTTTGTGACATTGGATGATCAATTAGGTCAATTTCGTCTTCCCTAGCCTTATTCTTGTCCAATTAGGGTTTTTAACCAATTTTGTGCAACCAATAAGTTTGTTTATGTCATTGAATTAATATTTAGGTCATTTTCGTCCTCCCTAGGCATCATCTTTTCCAATTAGGGTTTTTAACCAATATTTTGCATCCAATAGGTGTGTTTGTGTCATTGGATGATCAATTAGGTCATTTTCGTCCTCCTTAGGCTTATTCCTGTCCAATTAGGGTTTTTAACCAATCTTGTACATCCAATAACTTTGTTTGTGACATTGAATTAATATTTAGGTCATTTTCGTCCTCCCTAGGCATATTCTTGTCCAATTAGGGTTTTTAACCAATCTTGTGCATCCAATAGGTGTGTTTGTGTCATTGGATGATCAATTAGGTCATTTTCGTCCTCCCTAGGCTTATTCTTGTCCAATTAGGGTTCTTAACCAATCTTGTGCATCCAATAAGTTTGTTTGTGTCATTGAATTAATATTTAGGTCATTTTCGTCCTCCCTAGGCATATTCTTGTCCAGTTACGGTTTTTAACCAATCTTGTGCATCCAATAAGTTTGTTTGTGTCATTGAATTAACATTTAGGTCATTTTCGTCCTCCATAGGCATATTCTTGCCCAATTAGGTTTTTTTAACCAATCTTGTGCATCCAATAGGTGTGTTTGTGTCATTGGATGATTAATTAGGTCATTTTCATCTACCCTAGGCTTATTCTTGTCCAATTAGGGTTTTTAACCAATCTTGTGCATCCAATAGGTGTGTTTGTGTCATTGGATGATTAATTAGGTCATTTTCGTCCTCCCTAGGCTTAGGGTTTTTAACCAATCTTGTGCATCCAATAGGTGTGTTTGTGTCATTGGATGATCAATTAGGTCATTTTTTTCCTCCCTAGGCTTATTCTTGTCCAATTAGGGTTTTTAACCAATCTTGTGCATCCAATAGGTGTGTTTGTGTCATTGGATGATCAATTAGGTCATTTTCGTCCTCCCTAGGCTTATTCTTGTCCAATTAGGGTTTTTAACCAATCTTGTGCATCCAATAAGTTCATTTGTGTCATTGGATTAACATTTAGGTCATTTTCGTCCTCCCTAGGCATAGTCTTGTCCAATTACGGTTTTTAACCAATCTTGTGCATCCAATAGGTGTGTTTGTGTCATTGGATGATCAATTAGGTCATTTTCGTCCTCCCTAGACTTATTCTTGTCCAATTAGGGTTTTTAACCAATCTTGTGCATCCAATAAGTTTGTTTGTTTCATTGAACTAACATTTAGGTCATTTTCGTCCTCCCTAGGCATATTCTTGTCCAATTAGGGTTTTTAACCAATATTGTGCATCCAATAGGTGTGTTTGTGTCATTGGATGATCAATTAGGTCATTTTCGTCCTCCCTAGGCATATTCTCGTCCAATTAGGGTTTTTAACCAATCTTGTGCTTCCAATAGGTGTGTTTGTGACATTGGATGATCAATTAGGTCATTTTCGTCCTCCCTAGGCTTATTGTTGTCAAATTAGGCTTTTTAACCAATCTTGTGCATCCAATAAGTTTGTTTATGTCATTGAATTAATATTTAGGTCATTTTCGTCCTCCCTAGGCATATTCTTGTCCAATTAGGGTTTTTAACCAATCTTGTGCATCCAATAGGTGTGTTTGTGTCATTGGATGATCAATTAGGTCATTTTCGTCCTCCCTAGGCATATTCTTGTCCAATTAGGGTTTTTAACCAATTTTGTTCATCCAATAAGTTTGTTTATGTCATTGAATTATTATTTAGGTCATTTTCGTCCTCCCTAGGCATATTCTTGTCCAATTAGTGTTTTTAACCAATCTTGTGCATCCAATAGGTGTGTTTGTGTCATTGGATGATCAATTAGGTCATTTTCGTCCTCCCTAGGCTTATTCTTGTCCAATTAGGGTTTTTAACCAATCTTGTGCATCCAATAAGTTTGTTTGTTTCATTGAATTAATATTTAGGTAATTTTCGTCCTCCCTAGGCATATTCTTGTCCATTTATGGTTTTTAACCAATCTTGTGCATCCAATAGGTGTGTTTGTGTCATTGGATGATCAATTAGGTCATTTTCGTCCTCCCTAGGCTTATTCTTGTCCAATTAGGGTTTTTAACCAATCTTGTGCATCCAATAAGTTCATTTGTGTCATTGGATTAACATTTAGGTCATTTTCGTCCTCCCTAGGCATATTCTTGTCCAATTATGGTTTTTAACCAATCTTGTGTATCCAATAGGTGTGCTTGTGTCATTGGATGATCAATTAGGTCATTTTGGTCCTCTCTAGGCTTATTCTTGTCCAATTAGGGTTTTTAACCAATCTTGTGCATCCAATAGGTGTGTTTGTGTCATTGGATGATCAATTAGGTCATTTTCGTCCTCCCTAGGCTTATTCTTGTCCAATTAGGGTTTTTAACCAATCTTGTGCATCCAATAACTTTGTTTGTGTCATTGAATTAATATTTAGGTCATTTTCGTCCTCGCTAGGCATATTCTTGTCCAATTAGGGTTTTTAACCAATCTTGTGCATCCAATAGGTGTGTTTGTGTCATTTGATGATCAATTAGGTCATTTTCGTCCTCCCTAGGCTTGTTCTTGTCCAATTAGGGTTTTTAACCAATCTTGTGCATCCAATAAGTTTCCTTGTTTCATTGAATTAATATTTAGGTCATTTTCGTCCTCCCTAGAGATATTCTTGTCCAATTAGGGTTTTTAACCAATCTTGTGCATCCAATAGGTGTGTTTGTGTCATTGGATGATCAATTAGGTCATTTTCGTCCTCCCTAGGCTTATTCTTGTCCAATTAGGGTTTTTAACCAATCTTGTGCATCCAATAAGTTCATTTGTGTCATTGGATTAACATTTAGGTCATTTTCGTCCTCCCTAGGCATATTATTGTCAAATTAGGGTTTTTAACCAATCTTGTGCATCCAATAGGTGTCTTTGTGTCATTGGGTGATCAATTAGGGTATTTTCGTCCTCCCTAGGCATATTCTTGTCCAATTAGGGTTTTTAACCAATCTTGTGCATCCAATAGGTGTGTTTGTGTCATTGGATGATCAATTAGGCCATTTTCGTCCTCCCTAGGTTTATTTTTGTCCAATTAGGGTTTTTAACCAATCTTGTGCATCCAATAGGTGTGTTTGTGTCATTGGATGATCAATTAGGTCATTTTCGTCCTCCCTAGGCTTATTCTTGTCCAATTAGGGTTTTTAACCAATCTTGTGCATCCAATAAGTTCATTTGTGTCATTGGATTAACATTTAGGTCATTTTCGTCCTCCCTAGGCATATTCTTGTCCAATTAGGGTTTTGAACCAATCATGCGCATCCAATAGGTGTGTTTGTGTCATTGGATGATCAATTAGGTCATTTTCGTCCTCCCTAGGCTTATTCTTGTCCAATTAGGGTTTTTAACCAATCTTGTGCATCCAATAGGTGTGTTTGTGTCATTGGATGATCAATTAGGTCATTTTCGTCCTCCCTAGGCTTATTCTTGTCCAATTAGGGTTTTTATCCAATCTTGTGCATCCAATAACTTTGTTTGTGTCATTGAATTAATATTTAGGTCATTTTCGTTCTCCCTTGGCATATTCTTGTCCAATTAGGGTTTTTAACCAATCTTGTGCATCCAATAGGTGTGTTTGTGTCATTGGATGATCAATTAGGTCATTTTCGTCCTCCCTAGGCTTATTCTTGTCCAATTAGGGTTTTTAACCAATCTTGTGCATCCAATAGGTGTGTTTGTGTCATTGGATGATCAATTAGTCCTCCCTAGGCTTGTTCTTGTCCAATTAGGGTTTTTAACCAATCTTGTGCTTCCTATAGGTGTGTTTGTGTCATTGGATGATCAATTAGGTCATTTTCGTCCTCCCTAGGCTTATTCTTGTCCAATTATGGTTTTTAACCAATCTTGTGCATCCAATAAGTTCATTTGTGTCATTGGATGATCAATTAGGTCATTTTCGTCCTCCCTAGGCTTATTCTTGTCCAATTAGGGTTCTTAACCAATCTTGTGCTTCCAATAGGTGTGTTTGTGTCATTGGATGATCAATTAGGTCATTTTCGTTCTCCCTAGGCTTATTCTTGTCGAATTAGGGTTTTTAACCAATCTTGTGCATCCAATAAGTTCATTTGTGTTATTGGATTAACATTTAGGTCATATTCGTCCTCCCTAGGCATATTCTTGTCCAATTAGGGTTTTTAACCAAACTTTTGCATCCAATAGGTGTGTTTGTGTCATGCGATGATCAATTAGGTCATTTTCGTCCTCCCTAGGCATATTCTTGTCCAATTAGGGTTTTTAACCAATCTTGTGCATCCAATAGGTGTGTTTGTGTCATTGGATGATCAATTAGGTCATTTTCGTCCTCCCTAGGCTTATTCTTGTCCAATTAGGGTTTTTAACCAATCTTGTGCATCCAATAAGTTCATTTGTGTCATTGGATGATCAATTAGGTCATTTTCGTCCTCCCTAGGCTTATTCTTGTCCAATTTGGGTTTTTAACCAATCTTGTGCATCCAATAGGTGTGTTTGTGTCATTGGATGATCAATTAGATCATTTTCGTCCTCCCTAGGCATATTCTTGTCCAATTAGGGTTTTTAACCAATCTTGTGCATCCAATAGGTGTGTTTGTGTCATTGGATGATCAATTAGGTCATTTTCGTCTTCCCTAGGCTTATTCTTGTCCAATTAAGGTTTTTAACCAATCTTGTGCATCCAATAAGTTTGTTTGTGTCATTGAATTAATATTTAGGTCATTTTCGTCCTCCCTAGGCATATTCTTTTCCTGTTAGGGTTTTTAACCAATCTTGTGCATCCAATAAGTTTGTTTGTGTCATTGAATTAACATTTAGGTCATTTTCGTCCTCCCTAGGCATATTCTTGCCCAATAAGGGTTTTTAACCAATCTTGTGCATCCAATAGGTGTGTTTGTGTCATTGGATGATTAATTAGGTCATTTTCATCCTCCCTAGGCTTATTCTTGTCCAATTAGGGTTTTTAACCAATCTTGTGCATCCAATAGGTGTGTTTGTGTCATTGGATGATTAATTAGGTCATTTTCGTCTTCCCTAGGCTTAGGGTTTTTAACCAATCTTGTGCATCCAATAGGTGTTTTTGTGTCATTGGATGATCAATTAGGTCATTTTCGTCCTCCCTAGGCTTATTCTTGTCCAATTAGGGTTTTTAACCAATCTTGTGCATCCAATAGGTGAGTTTGTGTCATTGGATTAACATTTAAGTCATTTTCGTCCTCCCTAGGCTTATTCTTGTCCAATTAGGGTTTTTAACCAATCTGGTGCATCCAATAAATTTTTTTGTGTCATTGAATTATTATTTAGGTCATTTTCGTCCTCCCTAGGCTTATTCTTGTCCAATTAGGGTTTTTAACCAATCTTGTGCATCCAATAGGTGTGTTTGTGTCATTGGATGATCAATTAGGTCATTTTCGTCCTCCCTAGGCTTATTCTTGTCCAATTAGGGTTCTTAACCAATCTTGTGCATCCAATAAGTTTGTTTGTGTCATTGAATTAATATTTAGGTCATTTTCGTCCTCCCTAGGCATATTCTTGTCCAGTTACGGTTTTTAACCAATCTTGTGCATCCAATAAGTTTGTTTGTGTCATTGAATTAACATTTAGGTCATTTTCGTCCTCCCTAGGCATATTCTTGCCCAGTTAGGTTTTTTAACCAATCTTGTGCATCCAATAGGTGTGTTTGTGTCATTGGATGATTAATTAGGTCATTTTCATCTACCCTAGGCTTATTCTTGTCCAATTAGGGTTTTTAACCAATCTTGTGCATCCAATAGGTGTGTTTGTGTCATTGGATGATTAATTAGGTCATTTTCGTCCTCCCTAGGCTTAGGGTTTTTAACCAATCTTGTGCATCCAATAGGTGTGTTTGTGTCATTGGATGATCAATTAGGTCATTTTTGTCCTCCCTAGGCTTATTCTTGTCCAATTAGGGTTTTTAACCAATCCTGTGCATCCAATAGGTGAGTTTGTGTCATTGGATTAACATTTAGGTCATTTTCGTCCTCCCTAGGCTTATTCTTGTTCGATTAGGGTTTTTAACCAATCTTGTGCATCGAATAAATTTTTTTGTGTCATTGAATTAATATTTAGGTCATTTTCGTCCTCCCTAGGCATATTCTTGCCCAATTAGGGTTTTTAACCAATCTTGTGCATCCAATAGGTGTGTTTGTGTCATTGGATGATCAATTAGGTCATTTTCGTCCTCCCTAGGCTTATTCTTGTCCAATTAGGGTTTTTAACCAATCTTGTGCATCCAATAACTTTGTTTGTGTCATTGAATTAATATTTAGGTCATTTTCCTCCTCCCTAGGCATATTCTTGTCCAATTAGGGTTCTTAACCAATCTTGTGCATCCAATAGGTGTGTTTGTGTCATTGGATGATCAATTAGGTCATTTTCGTCCTCCCTAGGCTTATTCTTGTCCAATTAGGGTTTTTAACCAATTTTGTGCATCCAAAAAGTTCATTTGTGTCATTGGATTAACATTTAGGTCATTTTCATCCTCCCTAGGCATATTCTTGTCCAATTAGGGTTTTTAACCAATCTTGTGCTTCCAATAGGTGTGTTTGTGTCATTGGATGATCAATTAGGTCATTTTCGTCCTCCCTAGGCTTATTCTTGTCCAATTAGGGTTTTTAACCAATCTTGTGCATCCAATAAGTTTGTTTATGTCCTTGAATTAATATTTAGGTCATTTTCGTCCTCCCTAGGCATATTCTTGTCCAATTAGGGTTTTTAACCAATCTTGTGCATCCAATAGGCGTGTTTATGTCATTGGATGATCAATTAGGTCATTTTCGTCCTCCCTAGGTATATTCTTGTCCAATTAAGGTTTTTAACCAATCTTGTGCATCCAATAGGTGTGTTTGTGGCAATGGATGATCAATTAGGTCATTTTCGTCCTCCCTAGGCTTATTCTTGTCCAATTAGGGTTTTTAACCAATCTTGTGCATCCAATAGGTGAGTTTGTGTCATTGGATTAACATTTAGGTCATTTTCGTCCTCCCTAGGCTTATTCTTGTCCAATTAGGGTTTTTAACCAATCTTGTGCATCCAATAATTTCATTTGTGTCATTGGATTAACATTTAGGTCATTTTCGTCCTCCCTAGGCATATTCCTATCCAATTAGGGTTTTTAACCAATCTTGTGCTTCCAATAGGTGTGTTTGTGTCATTGGATGATCAATTAGGTCATTTTCGTCCTCCCTAGGCTTATTCTTGTCCAATTAGGGTTTTTAACCAATCTTGTGCATCCAATAAGTTTGTTTGTGTCATTGATTTAATATTTAGGTCATTTTCGTCCTCCCTAGGCATATTCTTGTCCAATTAGGGTTTTTAACCAATCTTGTGCATCCAATAGGTGTGTTTGTGTCATTGGATGATCAATTAGGTCATTTCCGTCCTCCCTAGGCTTATTCTTTCCCAATTAGGGTTTTTAACCAATCTTGTGCATCCAATAGGTGTGTTTGTGTCATTGGATGATCAATTAGGTCATTTTCGTCCTCCCTAGGCTTATTCTTGTCCAATTAGGGTTTTTAACCAATCTTGTGCATCCAATAAGTTTGTTTGTGTCATTGGATTAACATTTAGGTCATTTTCATCCTCCCTAGGCATATTCTTGTCCAATTAGGGTTTTTAACCAATCTTGTGCATCCAATAGGTGTGTTTGTGTCATTGGATGATCAATTAGGTCATTTTCGTCCTCCCTAGGCTTATTCTTGTCCAATTAGGGTTTTTAACCAATCTTGTGCATCCAATAACTTTGTTTGTGTCATTGAATTAATATTTGGGTCATTTTCGTCCTCCCTAGGCATATTCTTGTCCAATTAGGGTTTTTAACCAATCTTGTGCATCCAATAGGTGTGTTTGTGTCATTGGATGATCAATTAGGTCATTTTCGTCCTCCCTAGGCTTATTCTTGTCCAATTAGGGTTTTTAACCAATCTTGTGCATCCAATAGGTGTGTTTGCGTCATTGGATAATCAATTAGGTCATTTTCGTCCTCCCTAGGCTTATTCTTGCCCAATTAGGGTTTTTAACCAATCTTGTGCATCCAATAAGTTGAGTTGTGTCATTGGATTAGCATTTAGGTCATTTTCGTCCTCCCTAGGCTTATTCTTGTCCAATTAGGGTTTTTAACCAATCTTGTGCATCCAATAAGTTCATTTGTGTCATTGGATTAACATTTAGGTCATTTTCGTCCTCCCTAGGCATATTCTTGTCCAATTAGGGTTTTTAACCAATCTTGTGCGTCCAATAGGTGTGTTTGTGTCATTGGATGATCAATTAGTTTATTTTCTTCCTCCCTAGACTTATTCGTGTCCAATTAGGGTTTTTAACTAATCTTGTGCATCCAATAAGTTCATTTGTGTCATTGGATGATCAATTAGGTCATTTTCGTCCTCCCTAGGCTTATTCTTGTCCAATTAGGGTTTTTAACCAATCTTGTGCATCCAATAAGTTCATTTGTGTCATTGGATTAACATTTAGGTCATTTTCGTCCTCCCTAGGCATATTCTTGTCCAATTAGGGTTTTTAACCAATCTTGTGCTTCCAATAGGTGTGTTTGTGTCATTGGATTAAAATTTAGGTCATTTTCGTCCTCCCTAGGCATATTCTTGTCCAATTTGGGTTTTTAACCAATCTTGTGCATCCAATAGGTGTGTTTGTGTCATTGGATGATCAATTAGGTCATTTTCGTCCTCCCTAGGCTTATTCTGGTCCAATTAGGGTTTTTAACCAATCTTGTGCATCCAATAAGTTCATTTGTGTCATTGGATTAACATTTAGGTCATTTTCGTCCTCCCTAGGCATATTCTTGTCCAATTAGGGTTTTTAACCAATCTAGTGCTTCCAATAGGTGTGTTTGTGTCATTGGATGATCAATTAGGTCATTTTCGTCCTCCCTAGGCTTATTCTGGTCCAATTAGGGTTTTTAACCAATCTTGTGCATCCAATAAGTTCATTTGTGTCATTGGATTAACATTTAGGTCGTTTTCGTCCTCCCTAGGCATATTCTTGTCCAATTAGGGTTTTTAACCAATCTTGTGCTTCCAATAGGTGTGTTTGTGTCATTGGATGATCAATTAGGTCATTTTCATCCTCCCTAGGCTTATTCTTGTCCAATTAGGGTTTTTAACCAATCTTGTGCATCCAATAAGTTTGTTTATGTCATTGAATTAATATTTAGGTCATTTTCGTCCGCCCTAGGCATATTCTTGTCCAATTAGGGTTTTTAACCAATCTTGTGCATCCGATAGGTGTGTTTGTGTCATTGGATGATCAATTAGGTCATTTTCGTCCTCCCTAGGCTTATTCTTGTCCAATTAGGGTTTTTAACCAATCTTGTGCATCCAATAGGTGTGTTTGTGCCCTTAGATGATCAATTAGGTCATTTTCGTCCTTCCTAGGCATATTCTTGTCCAATTAGGGTTTTTAACCAATCTTATGCATCCAATAAGTTTGTTTGTGTCATTGAATTAACATTTAGGTCATTTTCGTCCTCCCTAGGCATATTCTTGCCCAATTAGGTTTTTTAACCAATCTTGTGCATCCAATAGGTGTGTTTGTGTCATTGGATGATTAATTAGGTCATTTTCATCTACCCTAGGCTTATTCTTGTCCAATTAGGGTTTTTAACCAATCTTGTGCATCCAATAGGTGTGTTTGTGTCATTGGATGATTAATTAGGTCATTTTCGTCCTCCCTAGGCTTAGGGTTTTTAACCAATCTTGTGCATCCAATAGGTGTGTTTGTGTCATTGGATGATCAATTAGGTCATTTTTTTCCTCCCTAGGCTTATTCTTGTCCAATTAGGGTTTTTAACCAATCTTGTGCATCCAATAGGTGAGTTTGTGTCATTGGATTAACATTTAGGTCATTTTCGTCCTCCCTACGCTTATTCTTGTTCGATTAGGGTTTTTAACCAATCTTGTGCATCCAATAAATTTTTTTGTGTCATTGAATTAATATTTAGGTCATTTTCATCCTCCCTAGGCATATTCTTGCCCAATTAGGGTTTTTAACCAATCTTGTGCATCCATTAGGTGTGTTTGTGTCATTGGATGATCAATTAGGTCATTTTCGTCCTCCCTAGGCTTATTCTGGTCCAATTAGGGTTTTTAACCAATCTTGTGCATCCAATAAGTTCATTTGTGTCATTGGATTAACATTTAGGTCATTTTCGTCCTCCCTACGCATATTCTTGTCCAATTAGGGTTTTTAACCAATCTTGTGCTTCCAATAGGTGTGTTTGTGTCATTGGATGATCAATTAGGTCATTTTCGTCCTCCCTAGGCTTATTCTTGTCCAATTAGGGTTTTTAACCAATCTTGTGCATCCAATAAGTTTGTTTATGTCATTGAATTAATATTTAGGTCATTTTCGTCCTCCCTAGGCATATTCTGGTCCAATTAGGGTTTTTAACCAATCTTGTGCATCCAATAGGTGTGTTTGTGTCATTGGATGATCAATTAGATCATTTTCGTCCTCCCTAGGCTTATTCTTGTCCAATTAGGGTTTTTAACCAATCTTGTGCATCAAATAGGTGTGTTTGTGTCATTGGATGATCAATTAGGTCATTTTCGCCCTCCCTAGGCTTATTCTTGTCCAATTAGGGTTTTTAACCAATCTTGTGCATCCAATAAGTTCATTTGTGTCATTGGATGATCAATTAGGTCATTTTCGTCCTCCCTAGGCATATTCTTGTCCAACTAGGGTTTTAAACCAATCTTGTGCATCCAATAGGTGAGTTTGTGTCATTGGATGATCAATTAGGTCATTTTCGTCCTCCTTAGGCTTATTCTTGTGCAATTATGGTTTTTAACCAATCTTGTGCATCCAATAGGTGTGTTTGTATCATTCAATGATCAATTAGGTCATTTTCGTCCTCCCTAGGCATGTTCTTGTCCAATTAGGGTTTTTAACCAATCTTGTGCATCCAATAGGTGTGTTTGTGTCATTGGATGATCAATTAGGTCATTTTCGTCCTCCCTAGGCTTATTCTTGTCCAATTAGGGTTTTTAACCAATCTTGTGCATCCAATAAGTTCATTTGTGTCATTGGATGATCAATTAGGTCATTTTCGTCCTCCCTAGGCATATTCTTGTGCAACTAGGGTTTTAAACCAATCTGTTGCATCCAATAGGTTTGTTTGTGTCATTGGATGATCAATTAGGTCATTTTCGTCCTCCCTATGCTTATTCTTGTCCAATTAGCGTTTTTAACCAATCTTGTGAATCCAATAGGTGTGTTTGTGTCATTGGATAATCAATTTGGTCATTTTCGTCCTCCCTAGGCTTATTCTTTTCCAATTAGGGTTTTTAACCAATCTTGTGCATCCAATAGGTGTGTTTGTGTCATTGGATGATCAATTAGGTCATTTTCGTCCTCCCTAGGCTTATTCTTGTCCAATTAGGGTTTTTAACCAATCTTGTGCATCGAATAACTTTGTTTATGTCATTGAATTAATATTTAGGTCATTTTCGTCCTCCTAAGGCATATTCTAGTCCAATTAGGGTTTTTAACCAATCTTGTGCATCCAATAGGTGTGTTTGTGTCATTGGATGATCAATTAGGTCATTTTCGTCCTCCCTAGGCTTATTCTTGTCCAATTAGGGTTTTTAACCAATCTTGTGCATCCAATAAGTTTGTTTATGTCATTGAATTAATATTTAGGTCATTTTCGTCCTCCCTAGGCATATTCTTGTCCAATTAGGGTTTTTAACCAATCTTGTGCATCCAATAGGTGTTTTTGTGTCACTGGATAATCAATTTAGGTCATTTTAGTTCTCCTTAGGCATATTCTTGTCCAATTAGGGTTTTTAACCAATCTTGTGCATCCAATAAGTGTGTTTGTGTCATTGGATGATCAATTAGGTCATTTTCGTCCTCCCTAGGCTTATTCTTGTCCAATTAGGGTTTTTAACCAATCTTGTGCTTCCAATAAGTGTGTTTGTGTCATTGGATGATCAATTAGGTCATTTTCCTCCTCCCTAGGCATATTCTTGTCTAATTAGGGTTTTTACACATTCTTTTGCATCCAATAGGTGTGTTTGTGTCATTGGATGATCAATTAGGTCATTTTCGTCCTCCCTAGGCTTATTCTTGTCCAATTAGGGTTTTTAACCAATCTTGTGCATCCAATAGGTGTGTTTGTGTCATTGGATGATCAATTAGGTCATTTTCGTCCTCCCTAGGCTTATTCTTGTCCAATTAGGGTTTTTAACCAATCTTGTGCATCCAATAACTTTGTTTGTGTCATTGAATTAATATTTAGGTCATTTTCCTCCTCCCTAGGCATATTCTTGTCCAATTAGGGTTTTTAACCAATCTTGTGCATCCAATAGGTGTGTTTGTGTCATTGGATGATCAATTAGGTGATTTTCGTCCTCCCTAGGCTTATTGTTGTCCAATTAGTGTTTTTAACGAATCTTGTGCATTCAATAAGTTCATTTGTGTCATTGGATTAACATTTAGGTCATTTTCGTCCTCCCTAGGCATATTCTTGTCCAATTAGGGTTTTTAACCAATCTTGTGCTTCCAATAGGTGTGTTTGTGTCATTGGATGATCAATTAGGTCATTTTCGTCCTCCCTAGGCTTATTCTTGTCCAATTAGGGTTTTTAACCAATCTTGTGCATCCAATAAGTTTGTTTATGTCATTGAATTAATATTTAGGTCATTTTCGTCCTCCCTAGGCTTATTCTTGTCCAATTATGGTTTTTAACCAATCTTGTGCATCCAATAAGTTCATTTGTGTCATTGGATTAACATTTAGGTCATTTTCGTCCTCCCTAGGCATATTCTTGTCCAATTAGGGTTTTTAACCAATCTTGTGCTTCCAATAGGTGTGTTTGTGTCATTGGATGATCAATTAGGTCATTTTCGTCCTCCCTAAGCTTATTCTTGTCCAATTAGGGTTTTTAACCAATCTTGTCCATCCAACAAGTTTGTTTATGTCATTGAATTAATATTTAGGTCATTTTCGTCCTCCCTAGGCACATTCTTGTCCAATTAGGGTTTTTAACCAATCTTGTGCATCCAATAGGTGTGTTTGTGGCAATGGATGATCAATTAGGTCATTTTCGTCCTCCCTAGGCTTATTCTTGTCCAATTAGGGTTTTTAACCAATCTTGTGCATCCAATAGGTGTGTTTGTGTCATTGGATGATCAATTAGGTCATTTTCGTCCTCCCTAGGCTTATTCTTGTCCAATTAGGGTTTTTAACAGATCTTGTGCATCCAATAGGTGTGTTTGTGTCATTGGATGATCAATTAGGTCATTTTCGTCCTCCCTAGGCATATTCTTGTCCAATTAGGGTTTTTAACCAATCTTGTGCATCCAATAGGTGTGTTTGTGTCATTGGATGATCAATTAGGTCCTTTACGTCCTCCCTAGGCTTATTCTTGTCCAATTAGGGTTTTTAACCAATCTTGTGCATCCAATAGGTGTGTTTGTGTCATTGGATGATCAATTAGGTCATTTTCGTCCTCCCTAGGCTTATTCTTGTCCAATTAGGGTTTTTAACCAATCTTGTGCATCCAATAAGTTCATTTGTGTCATTGGATTAACATTTAGGTCATTTTCGTCCTCCCTAGGCATATTATTGTCAAATTAGGGTTTTTAACCAATCTTGTGCATCCAATAGGTGTCTTTGTGTCATTGGGTGATCAATTAGGGTATTTTCGTCCTCCCTAGGCATATTCTTGTCCAATTAGGGTTTTTAACCAATCTTGTGCATCCAATAGGTGTGTTTGTGTCATTGGATGATCAATTAGGCCATTTTCGTCCTCCCTAGGTTTATTTTTGTCCAATTAGGGTTTTTAACCAATCTTGTGCATCCAATAGGTGTGTTTGTGTCATTGGATGATCAATTAGGTCATTTTCGTCCTCCCTAGGCTTATTCTTGTCCAATTAGGGTTTTTAACCAATCTTGTGCATCCAATAAGTTCATTTGTGTCATTGGATTAACATTTAGGTCATTTTCGTCCTCCCTAGGCATATTCTTGTCCAATTAGGGTTTTTAACCAATCTTGTGCATCCAATAAGTTGAGTTGTGTCATTGGATTAACATTTAGGTCATTTTCGTCCTCCCTAGGCTTTTTCTTGTCCAATTAGGGTTTTTAACCAATCTTGTGCATCCAATAACTTTGTTAGTGTCATTGAATTAATATTTAGGTAATTTTCCTCCTCCCTAGGCATATTCTTGTCCAATTAGGGTTTTTAACCAATCTTGTGCATCCAATAGGTGTGTTTGTGTCATTGGATGATCAATTAGGTCATTTTCGTCCTCCCTAGGCTTATTCTTGTCCAATTAGGGTTTTTAACCAATCTTGTGCATCCAATAAGTTGAGTTGTGTCATTGGATTACCATTGAGGTCATTTTCGTCCTCCCTAGGCTTATTCTTGTCCAATTATGGTTTTTAACCAATCTTGTGCATCCAATAGGTGTGTTTGTGTCATTGGATGATCAATTAGGTCATTTTCGTCCTCCCTAAGCTTATTCTTGTCCAATTAGGGTTTTTAACCAATCTTGTGCATCCAATATGTTCATTTGTGTCATTGGATGATCAATTAGGTCATTTTCGTCCTCCCTAGGCTTATTCTTGTCCAATTAGGGTTTTTAACCAATCTTGTGCATCCAATAAGTTCATTTGTGTCATTGGATTAACATTTAGGTCATTTTCGTCCTCCCTAGGCATATTCTTGTCCAATTAGGGTTTTTAACCAATCTTGTGCTTCCAATAGGTGTGTTTGTGACATTGGATGATCAATTAGGTCAATTTCGTCTTCCCTAGCCTTATTCTTGTCCAATTAGGGTTTTTAACCAATTTTGTGCAACCAATAAGTTTGTTTATGTCATTGAATTAATATTTAGGTCATTTTCGTCCTCCCTAGGCATCATCTTTTCCAATTAGGGTTTTTAACCAATATTTTGCATCCAATAGGTGTGTTTGTGTCATTGGATGATCAATTAGGTCATTTTCGTCCTCCTTAGGCTTATTCCTGTCCAATTAGGGTTTTTAACCAATCTTGTACATCCAATAACTTTGTTTGTGACATTGAATTAATATTTAGGTCATTTTCGTCCTCCCTAGGCATATTCTTGTCCAATTAGGGTTTTTAACCAATCTTGTGCATCCAATAGGTGTGTTTGTGTCATTGGATGATCAATTAGGTCATTTTCGTCCTCCCTAGGCTTATTCTTGTCCAATTAGGGTTTTTAACCAATCTTGTGCATCCAATAAGTTTGTTTGTGTCATTGAATTAATATTTAGGTCATTTTCGTCCTCCCTAGGCATATTCTTGTCCAATTAGAGTTTTTAACCAATCTTGTGCTTCCAATAGGTGTGTTTGTGTCATTGGATGATCAATTAGGTCATTTTCGTCCTCCCTAGGCTTATTCTTGTCCAATTAGGGTTTTTAATCAATCTTGAGCATCCAATAAGTTCATTTGTGTCATTGGATTAACATTTAGGTCATTTTCGTCCTCCCTAGGCATATTCTTGTCCAATTAGGGTTTTTAACCAATCTTGTGCTTCCAATAGGTGTGTTTGTGTCATTGGATGATCAATTAGGTCATTTTCGTCCTCCCTAGGCTTATTCTCGTCCAACTAGGGTTTTTAACCAATCTTGTGCATCCAATAGGTGTGTTTGTGTCATTGGATGATCAATTAGGTTATTTTCGTCCTCCCTAGGCTTATTCTTGTCCAATTAGGGTTTTTAACCAATCTTGTGCATCCAATAAGTTGAGTTGTGTCATTGGATTAACCTTTAGGTCATTTTCATCCTCCCTAGACTTATTCTTGTCCAATTAGGGTTTTTAACCAATCTTGTGCATCCAATAAGTTTGTTTGTGTCATTGAATTATATTTAGGTCATTTTCGTCCTCCCTAGGCATATTCTTGTCCAATTAGGGTTTTTAACTAGTCTTATGCATCCAATAGGTGTGTTTGTGTCATTGGATGATCAATTAGGTCATTTTCGTCCTCCCAAGGCTTATTCTTGTCCAATTAGGGTTTTTAACCAATCTTGTGCATCCAATAAGTTCATTTGTGTCATTGGAATAACATTTAGGTCATTTTTGTCCTCCCTAGGCATATTCTTCTCCAATTAGGGTTTTTAACCAATCTTGTGCATCCAATAGGTGTGTTTGTGTCATTGGATGATCAATTAGGTAATTTTCGTCCTCCCTAGGCTTATTCTTGTCCAATTAGGGTTTTTAACCAATCTTGTGCATCCAATAAGTTCATTTGTGTCATTGGATGATCAATTAGGTCATTTTTGTCATCCCTAGGCATATTCTTGTCCAACTAGGGTTTTTAACCAATCTTGTGCATCCAATAGGTGTGTTTGTGTCTTTGGATGATCAATTGGGTCATTTTCGTCCTCCCTACGCTTATTCTTGTCCAATTAGGGTTTTTAACCAATCTTGTGCATCCAATAGGTGTGTTTGTGTCATTGGATGATCAATTAGGTCATTTTCGTCCTCCCTAGGCTTATTCTTGTCCAATTATGGTTTTTAACCAATCTTGTGCATCCAATAGGTGTGTTTGTGTCATTGGATTAACATTTAGGTCATTTTCGTCCTCCCTAGGCATATTCTTGTCCAATTTGGGTTTTTAACCAATCTTGTGCATCCAATAGGTGTGTTTGTGTCATTGGATGATCAATTAGGTCATTTTCGTCCTCCCTAGGCTTATTCTGGTCCAATTAGGGTTTTTAACCAATCTTGTGCATCCAATAAGTTCATTTGTGTCATTGGATTAACATTTAGGTCATTTTCGTCCTCCCTAGGCATATTCTTGTCCAATTAGGGTTTTTAACCAATCTAGTGCTTCCAATAGGTGTGTTTGTGTCATTGGATGATCAATTAGGTCATTTTCGTCCTCCCTAGGCTTATTCTGGTCCAATTAGGGTTTTTAACCAATCTTGTGCATCCAATAAGTTCATTTGTGTCATTGGATTAACATTTAGGTCGTTTTCGTCCTCCCTAGGCATATTCTTGTCCAATTAGGGTTTTTAACCAATCTTGTGCTTCCAATAGGTGTGTTTGTGTCATTGGATGATCAATTAGGTCATTTTCATCCTCCCTAGGCTTATTCTTGTCCAATTAGGGTTTTTAACCAATCTTGTGCATCCAATAAGTTTGTTTATGTCATTGAATTAATATTTAGGTCATTTTCGTCCGCCCTAGGCATATTCTTGTCCAATTAGGGTTTTTAACCAATCTTGTGCATCCGATAGGTGTGTTTGTGTCATTGGATGATCAATTAGGTCATTTTCGTCCTCCCTAGGCTTATTCTTGTCCAATTAGGGTTTTTAACCAATCTTGTGCATCCAATAGGTGTGTTTGTGCCCTTAGATGATCAATTAGGTCATTTTCGTCCTTCCTAGGCATATTCTTGTCCAATTAGGGTTTTTAACCAATCTTATGCATCCAATAAGTTTGTTTGTGTCATTGAATTAACATTTAGGTCATTTTCGTCCTCCCTAGGCATATTCTTGCCCAATTAGGTTTTTTAACCAATCTTGTGCATCCAATAGGTGTGTTTGTGTCATTGGATGATTAATTAGGTCATTTTCATCTACCCTAGGCTTATTCTTGTCCAATTAGGGTTTTTAACCAATCTTGTGCATCCAATAGGTGTGTTTGTGTCATTGGATGATTAATTAGGTCATTTTCGTCCTCCCTAGGCTTAGGGTTTTTAACCAATCTTGTGCATCCAATAGGTGTGTTTGTGTCATTGGATGATCAATTAGGTCATTTTTGTCCTCCCTATGCTTATTCTTGTCCAATTAGGGTTTTTAACCAATCTTGTGCATCCAATAGGTGAGTTTGTGTCATTGGATTAACATTTAGGTCATTTTCGTCCTCCCTAGGCTTATTCTTGTTCGATTAGGGTTTTTAACCAATCTTGTGCATCCAATAAATTTTTTTGTGTCATTGAATTAATATTTAAGTCATTTTCGTCCTCCCTAGGCATATTCTTGCCCAATTAGGGTTTTTAACCAATCTTGTGCATCCAATAGGTGTGTTTGTGTCATTGGATGATCAATTAGGTCATTTTCGTCCTCCCTAGGCTTATTCTTACCTAATTAGGGTTTTTAACCAATCTTGTGCATCCAATAAGTTGAGTTGTGTCATTGGATGATCAATTAGGTCATTTTCGTCCTCCATAGGCTTATTCTTGTCCAATAAGGGTTTTTAACCAATCTTGTGCATCCAATAAGTTTGTTTATGTCATTGAATTAATATTTAGGTCATTTTCGTCCTCCCTAGGCATATTCTTGTCCAATTAGGGTTTTTAACCAATCTTGTGCATCCAATAGGTGTGTTTGTGTCATTGGATGATCAATTAGGTCATTTTCGTCCTCCCTAGGCTTATTCTTGTTCAATTAGGGTTTTTAACCAATCTTGTGCATCCAATAGGTGTGTTTGTGTCATTGGATGATCAATTAGGTCATTTTCGTCCTCCCAAGGCTTATTCTTGTGCAATTTGGGTTTTTAACCAATCTTGTGTATCCAATAAGTTCATTTGTGTCATTGGATTAACATTTATGTCATTTTCGTCCTCCCTAGGCATATTCTTGTCCAATTAGGGTTTTTAACCAATCTGGTGCATCCAATAGGTGTGTTTGTGTCATTGGATGATCAATTAGGTCATATTTGTCCTCCCTAGGCTTATTCTTGTCCAATTAGGGTTTTTAACCAATTTTGTGCATCCAATAAGTTCATTTGTGTCATTGGATGATCAATTAGGTCATTTTCGTCCTCCCTAGGTATATTCTTGTCCAACTAGGTTTTTAAACCAATCTTGTGCATCCAATAGATGTGTTTGTGTCTTTGGATGATCAATTAGGTCATTTTCGTCCTCCCTAGGCTTATTCTTGTCCAATTAGGGTTTTTAACCAATCTTGTGCATCCAATAGGTGTGTTTGTGTCATTGGATGATCAATTAGGTCATTTTCGTCCTCCCTAGGCTTATTCTTGTCCAATTAGGGTTTTTAACCAATCTTGTGCATCCAATAAGTTTGTTTATGTCATTGAATTAATATTTAGGTCATTTTCGTCCTCCCTAGGCATATTCTTGTCCAATTAGGGTTTTTAACCAATCTTGTGCATCCAATAGGTGTGTTTGTGTCACTAGATGATCAATTAGGTCATTTTCGTCCACCCTAGGCTTATTCTTGTCCAATTAGGGTTTTTAACCAATCTTGTGCATCCAATAACTTTGTTTATGTCATTGAATTAATATTTAGGTCATTTTCGTCCTCCCTAGGCATATTCTTGTCCAATTAGGGTTTTTAACCAATCTTGTGCATCCAATAGGTGTGTTTGTGTCATTGGATGATCAATTAGGTCATTTCGTCCTTCCTAGGCTTATTCTTGTCCAATTAGGGTTTTTAACCAATCTTGTGCATCCAATAAGTTTGTTTATGCCATTGAATTAATATTTAGGTCATTTTCGTCCTCCCTAGGCATATTCTTGTCCAATTAGGGTTTTTAACCAATCTTGTGCATCCAATAGGTGTGTTTGTGTCATTGGATGATCAATTAGGTCATTTTCGTCCTCCCTAGGCTTATTCTTGTCCAATTAGGGTTTTTAACCAATCTTGTGCATCCAATAAGTTCATTTGTGTCATTGGATTAACATTTAGGTCATTTTCGTCCTCCCTAGGCATATTCTTGTCCAATTAGAGTTTTAGACCAATCTTGTCCATCCAATAGGTGTGTTTGTGTCATTGGATGATCAATTAGGTCATTTTCGTCCTCCCTAGGCTTATTCTTGTCCAATTAGGGTTTTTAACCAATCTTGTGCATCCGAGAAGTTTGTTTGTGTCATTAAATTAATATTTAGGTCATTTTCGTCCTCCCTAGGCATATTCTTGTCCAATTAGGGTTTTTAACCAATCTTGTGCATCCAATAGGTGTGTTTGTGTCATTGGATGATCAATTAGGTCATTTACGTCCTCCATAGGCTTATTCTTGTCCAATTAGGGTTTTTAACCAATCTTGTGCATCCAATAAGTTGAGTTGTGTCATTGGATTAACATTTAGGTCATTTTCGTCCTCCCTAGGCTTATTCTTGTCCAATTAGGGTTTTTAACCAATCTTGTGCATCCAATAAGTTCATTTGTGTCATTGGATTAACATTTAGGTCTTTTTCATCCTCCCTAGGCTTATTCTTGTCCAATTAGGGTTTTTAACCAATCTTGTGCATCCAATAGGTGTGTTTGTGTCATTGGATGATCAATTAGGTCATTTTCGTCCTCCCTAGGCTTATTCTTGTCCAATTAGGGTTTTTAACCAATCTTGTGCATCCAATAAGTTCATTTGTGTCATTGGATTAACATTTAGGTCATTTTCGTCCTCCCTAGGCATATTATTGTCAAATTAGGGTTTTTAACCAATCTTGTGCATCCAATAGGTGTCTTTGTGTCATTGGGTGATCAATTAGGGTATTTTCGTCCTCCCTAGGCATATTCTTGTCCAATTAGGGTTTTTAACCAATCTTGTGCATCCAATAGGTGTGTTTGTGTCATTGGATGATCAATTAGGCCATTTTCGTCCTCCCTAGGTTTATTTTTGTCCAATTAGGGTTTTTAACCAATCTTGTGCATCCAATAGGTGTGTTTGTGTCATTGGATGATCAATTAGGTCATTTTCGTCCTCCCTAGGCTTATTCTTGTCCAATTAGGGTTTTTAACCAATCTTGTGCATCCAATAAGTTCATTTGTGTCATTGGATTAACATTTAGGTCATTTTCGTCCTCCCTAGGCATATTCTTGTCCAATTAGGGTTTTTAACCAATCTTGTGCTTCCAATAGGTGTGTTTGTGTCATTGGATGATCAATTAGGTCATTTTCGTCCTCCCTAGGCTTATTCTTGTCCAATTAGGGTTTTTAACCAATCGTGTGCATCCAATATGTTTGTTAGTGTCATTGAATTAATATTTAGGTCATTTTCGTCCTCCCTAGGCATATTCTTGTCCAATTAGGGTTTTTAACCAATCTTGTGCATCCAATAGGTGTGTTTGTGTCATTGGATGATCAATTAGGTCATTTTCGTCCTCCCTAGGCTTATTCTTGTCCAATTAGGGTTTTTAACCAATCTTGTGCATCCAATAAGTTCATTTGTGTCATTGGATTAACATTTAGGTCATTTTCGTCCTCCCTAGGCATATTCTTGTCCAATTAGGGTTTTTAACCAATCTAGTGCATCCAATAGGTGTGTTTGTGTCATTGGATGATTAATTAGGTCATTTT
The DNA here is from genome assembly GCA_037974775.1 of Cicer pinnatifidum. Taxonomy (NCBI): domain Eukaryota; kingdom Viridiplantae; phylum Streptophyta; class Magnoliopsida; order Fabales; family Fabaceae; genus Cicer; species Cicer pinnatifidum. The sequence continues at coordinate 51,479 of JBBPBR010001490.1, read as the reverse complement.
CGTCCTCCCTAGGCTTATTCTTGTCCAATTAGGGTTTTTAACCAATCTTGTGCATCCAATAAGTTCATTTGTGTCATTGGATTAACATTTAGGTCATTTTCGTCCTCCCTAGGCATATTCTTGTCCAATTAGGGTTTTTAACCAATCTTGTGCTTCCAATAGGTGTGTTTGTGTCATTGGATGATCAATTAGGTCATTTTCGTCCTCCCTAGGCTTATTCTTGTCCAATTAGGGTTTTTAACCAATCTTGTGCATCCAACAAGTTTGTTTATGTCATTGAATTAATATTTAGGTAATTTTGTCCTCCCTAGGCATATTCTTGTCCAATTAAGGTTTTTAACCAATCTTGTGCATCCAATAGGTGTGTTTGTGTCATTGGATGATCAATTAGGTCATTTTCGTCCTTCCTAGGCTTATTCTTGTCCAATTAGGGTTTTTAACAAATCTTGTGCATCCAATAAGTTCATTTGTGTCATTGGATTAACATTTAGGTCATTTTCGTCTTCCCTATGCATATTCTTGTTCAATTAGGGTTTTTAACCAACCTTGTGCATCCAATAGGTGTGTTTGTGTCATTGGATGATCAATTAGGTCATTTTCGCCCTCCCTAGGCTTATTCTTGTCCAATTAGGGTTTTTAACAAATCTTGTGCATCCAATAAGTTCATTTGTGTCATTGGATCATCAATTAGGTCATTTTTGTCCTCCCTAGGCATATTCTTGTCCAACTAGGGTTTTTAACCAATCTTGTGCATCCAATAGGTGTGTTTGTGTCATTGGATGATCAATTAGGTCATTTTCGTCCTCCCTAGGCATATTCTTGTACAACTAGGGTTTTTAACCAATCTTGTGCATCCAATAAGTTCATTTGTGTCATTGGATGATCAATTAGGTCATTTTCGTCCTCCCTAGGCATATTTTTGTCCAACTAGGGTTTTTAACCAATCATATGCATCCAATAGGTGTGTTTGTGTCATTGGATGATCAATTAGGTCATTTTCGTCCTCCCTAGGCTTATTCTTGTCCAATTAGGGTTTTTAACCAATCTTGTGCATCCAATAGGTGTGTTTGTGTCATTGGATGATCAATTAGGTCATTTTCGTCCTCCCTAGGCTTATTCTTGTCCAATTAGGGTTTTTAACCAATCTTGTGCATCCAATAGGTGTGTTTGTGTCATTGGATGATCAATTAGGTCATTTTCGTCCTTTCTATGCTTATTTTTGTCCAATTAGGGTTTTTAAGCAATCTTGTGCATCCAATAAGTTCATTTGTGTCATTGGATGATCAATTAGGTCATTTTCGTCCTCCCTAGGCATATTCTTGTCCAACTAGGGTTTCTAACCAATCTTGTGCTTCCAATAGATGTGTTTGTGTCATTGGATGATCAATTAGGTCATTTTCGTCCTCCCTAGGCTTATTCTTGTCCAATTAGGGTTTTTAACCAATCTTGTGCATCCAATAGGTGTGTTTGTGTCATTGGATGATCAATTAGGTCATTTTCGTCCTCCCTAGGCTTATTCTTGTCCAATTAGGGTTTTTAACCAATCTTGTGCATCCAATAGGTGTGTTTGTGTCATTGGATGATCAATTAGGTCATTTTCGTCCTCCCTATGCATATTCTTGTCCAATTAGGGTTTTCAACCAATCTTGTGCATCCAATAGGTGTGTTTGTGTCATTGAATGATCAATTAGGTCATTTTCGTCCTCCCTAGGCTTATTCTTGTCCAATTAGGGTTTTTAACCAATCTTGTGCATCCAATAGGTGTGTTTGTGTCATTGGATGATCAATTAGGTCATTTTCGTCCTCCCTAGGCTTATTCTTGTCCAATTAGGGTTTTTAACCAATCTTGTGCACCCAATAAGTTCATTTGTGACATTGGATTAACATTTAGGTCATTTTCGTCCTCCCTAGGCTTATTCTTGTCCAATTAGGGTTTTTAACCAATCTTGTGCATCCAATAGGTGTGTTTGTGTCATTGGATGATCAATTAGGTCATTTTCGTCCTCCCTAGGCTTATTCTTGTCCAATTAGGGTTTTTAACCAATCTTGTGCATCCAATAGGTGTGTTTGTGTCATTGGATGATCAATTAGGTCATTTTCGTCCTCCCTAGGCATATTATTGCCCAATTAGGGTTTTTAACCAATCTTGTCCATCCAATAAGTTCATTTGTGTCATTGGATTAACATTTAGGTCAATTTCGTCCTTCCTAGGCTTATTCTTGTCCAATTAGGGTTTTTAACCAATCTTGTGCATCCAATAAGTTTGTTTGTGTCATTGGATGATCAATTAGGTCATTTTTGTCCTCCCAAGGCATATTCTTGTCCAATTAGGGTTTTTAACCAATCTTGTGCATCCAATAGGTGTGTTTGTGTCATTGGATGATCAATTAGGTCATTTTCGTCCTCCCTAGGCTTATTCTTGTCCAATTAGGGTTTTTAACCAATCTTGTGCATCCAATAGGTGTGTTTGTGTCATTGGATGATCAATTAGGTCATTTTCGTCCTCCCTAGGCTTATTCTTGTCCAATTAGGGTTTTTAACCAATCTTGTGCTTCCAATAAGTGTGTTTGTGTCATTGGATGATCAATTAGGTCATTTTCCTCCTCCCTAGGCATATTCTTGTCTAATTAGGGTTTTTACACATTCTTTTGCATCCAATAGGTGTGTTTGTGTCATTGGATGATCAATTAGGTCATTTTCGTCCTCCCTAGGCTTATTCTTGTCCAATTAGGGTTTTTAACCAATCTTGTGCATCCAATAGGTGTGTTTGTGTCATTGGATGATCAATTAGGTCATTTTCGTCCTCCCTAGGCTTATTCTTGTCCAATTAGGGTTTTTAACCAATCTTGTGCATCCAATAACTTTGTTTGTGTCATTGAATTAATATTTAGGTCATTTTCCTCCTCCCTAGGCATATTCTTGTCCAATTAGGGTTTTTAACCAATCTTGTGCATCCAATAGGTGTGTTTGTGTCATTGGATGATCAATTAGGTGATTTTCGTCCTCCCTAGGCTTATTGTTGTCCAATTAGTGTTTTTAACGAATCTTGTGCATTCAATAAGTTCATTTGTGTCATTGGATTAACATTTAGGTCATTTTCGTCCTCCCTAGGCATATTCTTGTCCAATTAGGGTTTTTAACCAATCTTGTGCTTCCAATAGGTGTGTTTGTGTCATTGGATGATCAATTAGGTCATTTTCGTCCTCCCTAGGCTTATTCTTGTCCAATTAGGGTTTTTAACCAATCTTGTGCATCCAATAAGTTTGTTTATGTCATTGAATTAATATTTAGGTCATTTTCGTCCTCCCTAGGCATATTCTTGACCAATTAGGGTTTTTAACCAATCTTGTGCATCCAATAGGTGTGTTTGTGTCATTGGATGATCAATTAGGTCATTTTCGTCCTCCCTAGGCATATTCTTGTCCAACTAGGGTTTTAAACCAATCTTGTGCATCCAATAGGTGTGTTTGTGTCATTGGATAATCAATTAGGTCAGTTTCGTCCTCCCTAGGCTTATTCTTGTCCAATTAGGGTTTTTAACCAATCTTGTGCATCCAATAGGTGTGTTTGTGTCATTGGATGATCAATTAGGTCATTTTCGTCCTCCCTAGGCTTATTCTTGTCCAATTAGGGTTTTTAACCAATCTTGTGCATCCAATAACTTTGTTTGTGTCATTGGATGATCAATTAGGTCATTTTCGTCCTCCCTAGGCATATTCTTGTCCAACTAGGGTTTTAAACCAATCTTGTGCATCCAATAGGTGTGTTTGTGTCATTGGATGATCAATTAGGTCATTTTTCATCCTCCCTAGGCTTATTCTTGTCCAATTAGGGTTTTTAACCAATCTTGTGCATCCAATAGGTGTGTTTGTGTCATTGGATGATCAATTAGGTCATTTTCGTCCTCCCTAGGCTTATTCTTGTCCAATTAGGGTTTTTAACCAATCTTGTGCATCCAATAGGTGTGTTTGTGTCATTGGATTTTCAATTAGGTCATTTTCTTCCTCCCTAGGCTTATTCTTGTCCAATTAGGGTTTTTAACCAATCTTGTGCATCCAATAGGTGTGTTTGTGTCATTGGATGATCAATTAGGTCATTTTCGTCCTCCCTAGGCTTATTCTTGTCCAATTAGGGTTTTTAACCAATCTTGTGCATCCAAATAGTTGAGTTGTGTCATTGGATTAACATTTAGGTCGTTTTCGTCCTCCCTAGGCTTATTCTTGTCCAATTAGGGTTTTTAACCAATCTTGTGCATCCAATAGGTGTGTTTGTGTCATTGGATGATCAATTAGGTCATTTACGTCCTCCCTAGGCTTATTCTTGTCCAATTAGGGTTTTTAACCAATCTTGTGCATCCAATAGGTGTGTTTGTGTCATTGGATGATCAATTAGGTCATTTTCGTCCTCCCTAGGCATATTCTTGTCCAATTAGGGTTTTTAACCAATCTTGTGCATCTAATAGGTGTGTTTGTGTCCTTGGATGATCAATTAGGTCATTTTCGTCCTCCCTAGGCATATTCTTGTCCAATTAGGATTTTTAACCAATCTTGTGCATCCAATAGTTCTGTTTGTGTCATTGGATGATCAATTAGGTCATTTTCGTCCTCCCTAGGCTTATTCTTGTCCAATTAGGGTTTTTAACCAATCTTGTGCATCCGGTAAGTTTGTTTGTGTCATTGAATTAATATTTAGGTCATTTACGTCCTCCCTAGGCATATTCTTGCCCAATTAGGGTTTTTAACCAATCTTGTGCATCCAATAGGTGTGTTTGTGTCATTGGATGATCAATTAGGTCATTTTCGTCCTCCCTAGGCTTATTCTTGTCCAATTAGGGTTTTTAACCAATCTTGTGCATCTAATAGGTGTGTTTGTGTCATTGGATTAACATTTAGGTCATTTTCGTCCTCCCTAGGCATATTCTTGTCCAATTAGAGTTTTAGACCAATATTGTGCATCCAATGGGTTTTTAACCAATCTTGTGCATCCAATAGGTGTTTTTGTGTCATTGGATGATCAATTAGGTCATTTTGTTCTCCCTAGGCCTATTCTTGTCCAATTAGGGTTTTTAACCAATCTTGTGCATCCAATAGGTGTGTTTGTGTCATTGGATGATCAATTAGGTCATTTTCGTCCTCCCTATGCTTATTCTTGTCCAATTAGGGTTTTTAACCAATCTTGTGCATCCAATAAATTTGTTTGTTTCATTGAACTAATATTTAGGTCATTTTCGTCCTCCCTAGGCATATTCTTGTCCAATTAGGGTTTTTAACCAATATTGTGCATCCAATAGGTGTGTTTGTGTCATTGGATGATCAATTAGGTCACTTTCGTCCTCCCTAGGCATACTCTTGTCCAATTAGGGTTTTTAAACAATTTTGTTCTTCCAATAGGTGTGTTTGTGACATTGGATGATCAATTAGGTCATTTTCGTCCTCCCTAGGCTTATTCTTGTCCAATTAGGGTTTTTAACCAATCTTGTGCATCCAATAAGTTTGTTTATGTCATTGAATTAATATTTAGGTCATTTTCGTCCTCCCTAGGCATATTCTTGTCCAATTAGGGTTTTTAACCAATATTGTGCATCCAATAGGTGTGTTTGTGTCATTGAATGATCAATTAGGTCATTTTCGTCCTCCCTAGGCTTATTCTTGTCCAATTAGGGTTTTTAACCAATCTTGTGCATCCAATAAGTTCATTTGTGTCATTGGATTAACATTTAGGTCATTTTCGTCCTCCCTAGGCATATTCTTGTCCAATTAGGGTTTTTAACCAATCTTGTGCTTCCCATAGGTGTGTTTGTGACATTGGATGATCAATTAGGTCATTTTCGTCCTCCCTAGGCTTATTCTTGTCCAATTAGGGTTTTTAACAAATCTTGTGCATCCAATAAGTTTGTTTATGTCATTGAATTAATATTTAGGTCATTTTCGTCCTCCCTAGGCATATTCTTGTCCAATTAGGGTTTTTAACCAATCTTGTGCATCCAATAGGTGTGTTTGTGTCATTGGATAATTAATTAGGTCATTTTCGTCCTCCCTAGGCTTATTCTTGTCCAATAAGGGTTTTTAACCAATCTTGTGCATCCAATAGGTGTGTTTGTGTCATTGGTTGATCAATTAGGTCATTTTCATCCTTCCTAGGCATATTCTTGTCCAATTAGGGTTTTTAACCAATCTTGTGCATCCAATAAGTGTGCTTGTGTCATTGGTTGATCAATTAGGTAATTTTCGTCCTTCCTAGGCATATTCTTGTCCAATTAGGGTTTCTAACCAATCTTGTGCTTCCAATAGGTGTGTTTGTGTCATTGGATGATCAATTAGGTCATTTTCGTCCTCCCTAGGCTTATTCTTGTCCAATTAGGGTTTTTAACCAATCTTGTGCATCCAATAAGTTTGTTTATGTCATTGAATTAATATTTAGGTCATTTTCGTCCTCCCTAGGCATATTCTGGTCCAATTAGGGTTTTTAACCAATCTTGTGCATCCAATAGGTGTGTTTGTGTCATTGGATGATCAATTAGGTCATTTTCGTCCACCCTAGGCTTATTCTTGTCCAATTAGGGTTTTTAATCAATCTTGTGCATCCAATAAGTTCATTTGTGTCATTGGATTAACATTTAGGTCATTTTCATCCTCCCAAGGCATATTCTTGTCCAATTAGGGTTTTTAACCAATCTTGTGCTTCCAATAGGTGTTTTTGTGTCATTGGATGATCAATTAGGTCATTTTCGTCCTCCCTAGGCTTATTCTTGTCCAATTAGGGTTTTTAACCAATCTTGTGCATCCAATAAGTTTGTTTATGTCATTGAATTAATATTTAGGTCATTTTCGTCCTTCCTAGGCATATTCTTGTCCAATTAGGGTTTTTAACCAGTCTTGGGCATCCAATAGGTGTTTGTGTCATTGGATGATCAATTAGGTCATTTTCGTCCTCGCAAGGCTTATTCTTGTCCAATTAGGGTTTTTAACCAATCTTGTGCATCCAATAAGTTCATTTGTGTCATTGGATTAACATATAGGTCATTTTCATCCTCCCAAGGCATATTCTTTTCCAATTAGGGTTTTTAACCAATCTTGTGCTTCCAATAGGTGTGTTTGTGTCATTGGATGATCAATTAGGTCATTTTCGTCCTCCCTAGGCTTATTCTTGTCCAATTAGGGTTTTTAACCAATCTTGTGCATCCAATAAGTTTGTTTATGTCATTGAATTAATATTTAGGTCATTTTCGTCCTCCCTAGGCATATTCTTGTCCAATTAGGGTTTTTAACCAATCTTGTGCATCCAATAGGTGTGTTTGTGTCATTGGATGATCAATTAGGTCATTTTCGTCCTCCCTAGGCTTATTCTTGTTAAATTAGGATTTTTAACCAATCTTGTGCATCCAATAGGTGCGTTTGTGTCATTGGATGATTAATTAGGTCATTTTCGTCTTCCCTAGGCTTAGGGTTTTTAACCAATCTTGTGCATCCAATAGGTGTGTTTGTGTCATTGGATGATTAATTAGGTCATTTTCGTCCTCCCTAGGCTTATTCTTGTCCAATTAGGATTTTTAACCAATCTTGTGCATCCAATAAGTTTGTTTGTGTCATTGAATTAATATTTAGGTCATTTTCGTCCTCCCTAGGCATATTCTTGTCCAGTTAGGGTTTTTAACCAATCTTGTGCATCCAATAAGTTTGTTTGTGTCATTGAATTAACATTTAGGTCATTTTGGTCCTCCCTAGGCATATTCTTGCCCAATTAGGGTTTTTAACCAATCTTGTGCATCCAATAGGTGGGTTTGTGTCATTGGATGATTAATTAGGTCATTTTCATCCTCCCTAGGCTTATTCTTGTCCAATTAGGGTTTTTAACCAATCTTGTGCATCCAATAGGTGTGTTTGTGTCATTGGATGATTAATTAGGTCATTTTCGTCCTCCCTAGGCTTATTCTTGTCCAATTAGGGTTTTTAACCGATCATGTGCATCCAATAGGTGTGTTTGTGTCATTGGATGATCAATTAGGTCATATACGTCCTCCCTAGGCTTATTCTTGTCCAATTAGGGTTTTTAACCAATCTTGTGCATCTAATAACTTTGTTTGTGTCATTGAATTAATATTTAGGTCATTTTCGTCCTTCCTACGCATATTCTTGTCCAATTAGGGTTTTTAACCAATCTTGTGCATCCAATAGGTGTGTTTGTGTCATTGGATGATCAATTAGGTCATTTTCGTCCTCCCTAGGCTTATTCTTGTCCAATTAGGGTTTTTAACCAATCTTGTGCATCCAATAGGTGTGTTTGTGTCATTGGATGATCAATTAGGTCATTTTCGTCCTCCATAGGCATATTCTTGTCCCATTAGGGTTTTTAACGAATCTTGTGCATCCAATAGGTGTGTTTGTTTCATTGGATGATCAATTAGGTCATTTTCGTCCTCCCTAGGCATATTCTTGTCCAATTAGAGTTTTTAACCAATCTTGTGCATCCAATAGGTGTGTTTGTGTCATTGGATGATCAATTAGGTCATTTTCGTCCTCCCTAGGCATATTCTTGTCCAATTAGGGTTTTTAACGAATTTTGTGCATCCAATAGGTGTGTTTGTGTCATTGGATGATCAATTAGGTCATTTTCGTCCTCCCTAGGCTTATTCTTGTCCAATTAGGGTTTTTAACCAATCTTGTGCATCCAATAAGTTGATTTGTGTCATTGGATTAACATTTAGGTCATTTTCGTCATCCCTAGGCATATTCTTGTCCAATTAGGGTTTTTAACCAATCTTGTGCATCCAATAGGTGTGTTTGTGTCATTGGATGATCAATTAGGTCATTTTCGTCCTCCCTAGGCTTATTCTTGTCCAATTAGGGTTTTTAACCAATCTTGTGCATCCAATAGGTGTGTTTGTGTCATTGGATGATCAATTAGGTCATTTTCGTCCTCCCTAGGCTTATTCTTGTCCAATTAGGGTTTTTAACCAATCTTGTGCATCCAATAAGTTTGTTTGTGTCATTGAACTAAAATTAGGTCATTTTCGTCCTCCCTAGACATATTCTTGTCCAATTAGAGTTTTTAACCAATCTTGTGCATCCAATAGTCGTGTTTGTGTCATTGGATAATCAATTAGGTCATTTTCGTCCTCCCTAGGCTTATTCTTGTCCAATTAGGGTTTTTAACCAATCTTGTGCATCCAATAGGTGTGTTTGTGTCATTGGATGATCAATTAGGTCATTTTCGTCCTCCCTAGGCTTATTCTTGTCCAATTAGGGATTTTAACCAATCTTGTGTATCCAATAACTTTGATTGTGTCATTGAATAAATATTTAGGTCATTTTCGTCCTCCCTAGGCATATTCTTGTCCAATTAGGGTTTTTAACCAATCTTGTGCATGCAATAGGTGTGTTTGTGGCAATGGATGATCAATTAGGTCATTTTCGTCCTCCCTAGGCTTATTCTTGTCCAATTAGGGTTTTTAACCAATCTTGTGCATCCAATAGGTGTGTTTGTGTCATTGGATGATCAATTAGGTCATTTTCGTCCTCCCTAGGCTTATTCTTGTCCAATTAGGGTTTTTAACCAATCTTGTGCATCCAATAGGTGTGTTTGTGTCTTTGGATGATCAATTAGGTCATTTTCGCCCTCCGTAGGCCTATTCTTGTCCAATTAGGGGTTTTAACCAATCTTGTGCATCCAATAGGTGTGTTTGTGTCAATGGATGACCAATTAGGTCATTTTCGTCCTCCCTAGGCATATTCTTGTCCAATTAGGGTTTTTAACCAATCTTGTGCATCTAATAGGTGTGTTTGTGGCAATGGATGATCAATTAGGTCATTTTCGTCCTCCCTAGGCATATTCTTGTCCAATTAGGGTTTTTAACCAATCTTGTGCATCCAATAGGTGTGTTTGTGTCATTGGATGATCAATTAGGTCATTTTAGTCCTTTCTATGCTTATTCTTGTCCAATTAGGGTTTTTAACCAATCTTGTGCATCCAATAGGTGTGTTTGTGTCATTGGATGATCAATTAGGTCATTTTCGTCCTCCCTAGGCTTATTCTTGTCCAATTAGGGTTTTTAACCAATCTTGTGCATCCAATAAGTTTGTTTCTTTCATTGAATTAATATTTAGGTCATTTTCTTCCTTGCTAGGCATATTCTTGTCCAATTAGGGTTTTTAACCAATCTTGTGCATCCAATAGGTGTGTTTCTGTCATTGGATGATCAATTACGTCATTTTCGTCATCCCTAGGCTTATTCTTGTCCAATTAGGGTTTTTAACCAATCTTGTGCATCCAATAAGTTTGTTAGTGTCATTGAATTAATATTTAGGTCATTTTCGTCCTCCCTAGACTTATTCTTGTCCAATTAGGGTTTTTAACCAATCTTGTGCATCCAATAAGTTCATTTGTGTCATTGGATTAACATTTAGGTCATTTTCGTCCTCCCTAGGCATATTCTTGTCCAATTAGGGTTTTTAACCAATCTTATGCATCCAATAGCTGTATTTGTGTCATTGGATGATCAATTAGGTTATTTTCGTCCTCCCTAGGCTTATTCTTGTCCAATTAGGGTTTTTAACCAATCTTGTGCATCCAATAGGTGTGTTTGTGTCATTGGATGATCAATTAGGTCATTTTCGTCCTCCCTAGGCTTATTCTTGTCCAATTAGGGTTTTTAACCAATCTTGTGCATCCAATAGGTGTGTTTGTGTCATTGGATGATCAATTAGGTCATTTTCGTCCTCCCTAGGCTTATTCTTGTCCAATTAGGGTTTTTAACCAATCTTGTGCATCCAATAGGTGTGTTTGTGTCATTGGATGATCAATTAGGTCATTTATCGTCCTCCCTAGGCTTATTCTTGTCCAATTAGGGTTTTTAACCAATCTTGTGCATCCAATAGGTTGAGTTGTGTCATTGGATTAACATTTAGGTCATTTTCGTCCTCCCTAGGCATATTCTTGTCCAATTAGGGTTTTTAACCAATCTTGTGCATCCAATAGGTGTGTTTGTGTCATTGGATGATCAATTAGGTCATTTTCGTCCTCCCTAGGCTTATTCTTGTCCAATTAGGGTTTTTAACCAATCTTGGGCATCCAACAAGTTCATTTGTGTCATTGGATGATTAATTTGGTCATTTTCGTCCTCCCTAGGCTTATTCTTGTCCAACTAGAGTTTTTAACCAATCTTGTGCCTCCAATAGGTGTGTTTGTGTCATTGGATGATCAATTAGGTCATTTTCGTCCTTCCTAGGCTTATTCTTGTCAAATTAGGGTTTTTAACCAATCTTGTGCATCCAATAAGTTGAGTTGTGTCATTGTATTAACATTTAGGTCATTTTCGTTCTCCCAAGGCTTATTCTTGTCCAATTAGGGTTTTTAACCAATCTTGTGCATCCAATAAGTTCATTTGTGTTATTGGATTAACATTTAGGTCATATTCGTCCTCCCTAGGCATATTCTTGTCCAATTAGGGTTTTTAACCAATCTTGTGCATCCAATAGGTGTGTTTGTATCATTGGATGATCAATTAGGTCATTTTCGTCCTCCCTAGGCATATTATTGTCCAATTAGGGTTTTTAACCAATCTTGTGCATCCAATAGGTGTGTTTGTGTCATTGGATGATCAATTAGGTCATTTTCGTCCTCCCTAGGCTTATTCTTGTCCAATTAGTGTTTTTAACCAATCTTCTGCATCCAATAAGTTCATTAGTGTCATTGGATGATCAATTAGGTCATTTTCGTCCTCCCTAGGCATATTCTTGTCCAGTTAGGGTTTTTAACCAATCTTGTGCATCCAATAGGTGTGTTTGTGTCATTGGATGATCAATTAGGTAATTTTCGTCCTCCCTAGGCTTATTCTTGTCCAATTAGGCTTTTTAACCAATCTTGTGCATCAAATAAGTTCATTAGTGTCATTGGATGATCAATTAGGTCATTTTCGTCCTCCCTAGGCATGTTCTTGTCCAACTAGGGTTTTTAACCAATCTTGTGCATCCAATAGGTGTGTTTGTGTCATTGGATGATCAATTAGGTCATTTTCGTCCTCCCTAGGCTTATTCTTGTCCAATTAGGGTTTTTAACCAATCTTGTGCATCCAATAAGTTTGTTTGTGTCATTGAATTAATATTTAGGTCATTTTCGTCCTCCCAAGGTATATTCTTGTCCAATTAGGGTTTTTAACCAATCTTGTGCATCCAATAGGTGTGTTTGTGTCATTGGATGATTAATTAGGTCATTTTCGTCCTCCGTACGTTTATTCTTGTCCAATTAGGGTTTTTAACCAATCTTGTTCCTCCAATAACTTTGTTTGTGTCATTGAATTAATATTTAGGCCATTTTCCTCTTTCCTAGGCATATTCTTGTCCAATTAGGGTTTTTAACCAATCTTGTGCATCCAATAGGTGTGTTTGTGTCATTGGATGATCAATTAGGTCATTTTCGTCCTCCCTAGGCTTATTCTTGTCCAATTAGGGTTTTTAACCAATCTTGTGCATCCAATAAGTTTGTTTGTGTCATTGAATTAATATTTAGGTCATTTTCGTCCTCCCAAGGTATATTCTTGTCCAATTAGGGTTTTTAACCAATCTTGTGCATCCAATAGGTGTGTTTGTGTCATTGGATGATTAATTAGGTCATTTTCGTCCTCCCTAGGCTTATTCTTGTCCAATTAGGGTTTTTAACCAATCTTGTGCATCCAATAGGTGTGTTTGTGTCATTGGATGACCAATTAGGTCATTTTCGTCCTCCCTAGGCTTATTCTTGTCCAATTAGGGTTTTTAACCAATCTTGTGCATCCAATAGGTGAGTTTGTGTCATTGGATTAACATTTAGGTCATTTTCGTCCTACCTAGGCTTATTCTTGTCCAATTAGGGTTTTTAACCAATCTTGTGCATCCAATAAATTTTTTTGTGTCATTGAATTAATATTTAGGTCATTTTCGTCCTCCCTAGGCTTATTCTTGTCCAATTAGGGTTTTTAACCAATCTTGTGCATCCAATAGGTGTGTTTGTGTCATTGGATGATCAATTAGGTCATTTTCGTCCTCCCTAGGCTTATTCTTGTCCAATTAGGGTTTTTAACCAATCTTGTGCATCCAATAAGTTTGTTTGTGTCATTGAATTAATATTTAGGTCATTTTCGTCCTCCCTATGCATATTCTTGTCCAGTTACGGTTTTTAACCAATCTTGTGCATCCAATAAGTTTGTTTGTGTCATTGAATTAACATTTAGGTCATTTTCGTCCTCCCTAGGCATATTCTTGCCCAATTAGGGTTTTTAACCAATCTTGTGCATCCAATAGGTGTGTTTGTGTCATTGGATGATTAATTAGGTCATTTTCATCTACCCTAGGCTTATTCTTGTCCAATTAGGGTTTTTAACCAATCTTGTGCATCCAATAGGTGTGTTTGTGTCATTAGATGATTAATTAGGTCATTTTCGTCCTCCCTAGGCTTAGGGTTTTTAACCAATCTTGTGCATCCAATAGGTGTGTTTGTGTCATTGGATGATCAATTAGGTCATTTTTGTCCTCCCTAGGCTTATTCTTGTCCAATTTGGGTTTTTAACCAATCTTGTGCATCCAATAGGTGAGTTTGTGTCATTGGATTAACATTTAGGTCATTTTCGTCCTCCCTAGGCTTATTCTTGTTCGATTAGGGTTTTTAACCAATCTTGTGCATCCAATAAATTTTTTTGTGTCATTGAATTAATATTTAGGTCATTTTCGTCCTCCCTAGGCATATTCTTGCCCAATTAGGGTTTTTAACCAATCTTGTGCATCCAATAGGTGTGTTTGTGTCATTGGATGATCAATTAGGTCATTTTCGTCCTCCCTAGGCTTTATCTTGTCCAATTAGGGTTTTTAACCAATCTTGTGCATCCAATAGGTGTGTTTGTGTCATTGGATGATCAATTAGGTCATTTTCGTCCTCCCTAGGCATATTCTTGTCCAATTAGGGTTTTTAACCAATCTTGTGCATCCAATAGGTGTGTTTGCGGCAATGGATGATCAATTAGGTCATTTTCGTCCCCCCTAGGCTTATTCTTGTCCAATTAGGGTTTTTAACCAATCTTGTGCATCCAATAGGTGTGTTTGTGTCATTGGATGATCAATTAGGTCATTTTCGTCCTCCCTAGGCTTATTCTTGTCCAATTAGGGTTTTTAACCGATATTGTGCATCCAATAGGTGTGTTTGTGTCATTGGATGATCAATTAGGTCATTTTCGTCCTCCCTAGGCTTATTCTTGTCCAATTAGGGTTTTTAACCAATCTTGTGCATCCAATAAGTTCATTTGTGTCATTGGATTAACATTTAGGTCATTTTCGTCCTCCCTAGGCATATTCTTGTCCAATTAGGGTTTTTAACCAATCTTGTGCATCCAATAGGTGTGTTTGAGTCATTGTATGATCAATTAGGTTATTTGCGTCCTCCCTAGGCTTACTCTTGTCCAATTAGGGTTTTTAACCAATCTTTTCCATCCAATAGGTGTGTTTGTGTCATTGGATGATCAATTAGGTCATTTTCGTCCTCCATAGGCTTATTCTTGTCCAATTAGGGTTTTTAACCAATCTTGTGCATCCAATAGGTGTGTTTGTGTCATTGGATGATCAATTAGGTCATTTTCGTCCTCCCTAGGCTTATTCTTGTCCAATTAGGGTTTTTAACCAATCTTGTGCATCCAATAAGTTGAGTTGTGTCATTGGATTAACATTTAGGTCATTTTCGTCCTCCCTAGGCTTATTCTTGTCCAATTAGGGTTTTTAACCAATCTTGTGCATCCAATAGGTGTGTTTGTGTCATTTGGATGATCAATTAGGTCATTTTCGTCCTCCATAGGCTTATTCTTGTCCAATTAGGGTTTTTAACCAATCTTGTGCATCCAATAAGTTGAGTTGTGTCTTTGGATTAACATTTAGGTCATTTTCGTCCTCCCTAGGCTTATTCTTGTCCAATTAGGGTTTTTAACCAATCTTGTGCATCCAATAGGTGTGTTTGTGTCATTCGATGATCAATTAGGTCATTTTCATCATCCCAAGGCTTATTCTTGTCCTATTAGGGTTTTTAACCAATCTTGTGCGTCCAATAACTTTGTTTGTGTCATTGAATTAATATTTAGGTCATTTTCGTCCTCCTTAGGCATATTCTTGTCGAATTAGGGTTTTTAACCAATCTTGTGCTTCCAATAGGTGTGTTTGTGTCATTGGATGATCAATTAGGTCATTTTCGTCCTCCCTAGGCTTATTCTTGTCCAATTAGGGTTTTTAACCAATCTTGTGCATCCAATAAGTTCATTTGTGTCATTGGATTAACATTTAGGTCATTTTCGTCCTCCCTAGGCATATTCTTGTCCAATTAGAGTTTTAGACAAAACTTGTGCATCCAATAGGTGTGTTTGGGTCATTGGATGATCAATTAGGTTATTTTCGTCCTCCATAGACTTATTCTTGTCCAATTAGGGTTTTTAACTAATTTTGTGCAACCAATAAGTTCATTTGTGTCATTGGATGATCAATTAGGTCATTTTCGTCTTCCCTAGGCACATTCTTATCCAATTAGGGTTTTTAACCAATCTTGTGCATCCAATAGGTGTGTTTGTGTCATTGGATGATCAATTAGGTCATTTTCGTCCTCCCTAGGCTTATTCTTGTCCAATTAGGGTTTTTAACCAATCTTGTGCATCCAATAGGTGTGTTTGTGTCATTGGATGATCAATTAGGTCATTTTCGTCCTCCCTAGGCTTATTCTTGTCCAATTAGGGTTTTTAACCAATCTTGTGCATCCAATAGGTGTGTTTGTGTCATTGGATGATCAATTAGGTCATTTTCGTCCTTTCTATGCTTATTTTTGTCCAATTAGGGTTTTTAAGCAATCTTGTGCATCCAATAAGTTCATTTGTGTCATTGGATGATCAATTAGGTCATTTTCGTCCTCCCTAGGCATATTCTTGTCCAACTAGGGTTTCTAACCAATCTTGTGCTTCCAATAGATGTGTTTGTGTCATTGGATGATCAATTAGGTCATTTTCGTCCTCCCTAGGCTTATTCTTGTCCAATTAGGGTTTTTAACCAATCTTGTGCATCCAATAGGTGTGTTTGTGTCATTGGATGATCAATTAGGTCATTTTCGTCCTCCCTAGGCTTATTCTTGTCCAATTAGGGTTTTTAACCAATCTTGTGCATCCAATAGGTGTGTTTGTGTCATTGGATGATCAATTAGGTCATTTTCGTCCTCCCTAGGCAAATTCTTGTCCAATTAGGGTTTTTAATCAATCTTGTGCATCCAATAAGTTCATTTGTGTCATTGGATTAACATTTAGGTCATTTTCGTCCTCCCTAGGCATATTCTTGTCCAATTAGGGTTTTTAACCATTCTTGTGCTTCCAATAGGTGTGTTTGTGTCATTGGATGATCAATTAGGTCATTTTCGTCCTCACAAGGCTTATTCTTGTCCAATTAGGGTTTTTAACCAATCTTGTGCTTCAAATACGTGTGTTTGTGTCATTGGATGATCAATTAGGTCATTTTCGTCCTCCCTAGGCTTATTCTTGTCCAATTAGGGTTTTTAACCAATCTTGTGCATCCAATAGGTGTGTTTGTGTCATTGGATGATCAATTAGGTCATTTTCGTCCTCCCTAGGCTTATTCTTGTCCAATTAGGGTTTTTAACCAATCTTGTGCATCCAATAACTTTGATTGTGTCATTGAATTAATATTTAGGTCATTTTCGTCCTCCCTAGGCATATTCTTGTCCAATTAGGGTTTTTAACCAATCTTGTGCATCCTATAGGAGTGTTTGTGTCATTGGATGATCAATTAGGTCATTTTCGTCCTCCTTAGGCTTATTTTTGTCCAATTAGGGTTTTTAATTAATCTTGTGCATCCAATAACTTTGTTTGTGTCATTGAATTAATATTTAGGTCATTTTCGTCCTCCCTAGGCATATTCTTGTCCAATTAGGGTTTTTAACCAATCTTGTGCATCCAATAGGTGTGTTTGTGTCATTGGATGATCAATTAGGTTGTTTTCGTCCTCCCTAGGCTTATTCTTGTCCAATTAGGGTTTTTAACCAATCTTGTGCATCCCATAAGTACATTTGTGTTGTTGGATTAACATTTAGGTCATTTTCGTCCTCCCTAGGCATATTCTTGTCCAATTAGGGTTTTTAACCATTCTTGTTCTTCCAATAGGTGTGTTTGTATCATTGGATGATCAATTGGGTCATTTTCGCCCTCCCTATGCTTATTCTTGTCCAATTAGGGTTTTTAACCAATCTTGTGCATCCAATAAGTTCATTTGTGTCATTGGATTAACATTTAGGTCATTTTCGTCCTCCCTAGGCATATTCTTGTCCAATTAGGGTTTTTAACCAATCTTGTGCTTCCAATAGGTGTGTTTGTGTCATTGGATGATCAATTAGGTCATTTTCGTCCTCCCTAGGCTTATTCTTGACCAATTAGGGTTTTTAACCAATCTTGTGCATCCAACAAGTTTGTTTATGTCATTGAATTAATATTTAGGTCATTTTCGTCCTCCCTATGCATATTCTTGTCCAATTAGGGTTTTTAACCAATCTTATGCATCCAATAGGTGTGTTTGTCTCATTAGATGATCAATTAGGTCACTTTCGTCCTCCCTAGGCTTATTCTTGTCCAATTAGGGTTTTTAACCAATCTTGTGCATCCAATAAGTTCATTTGTGTCATTGGATGATCAATTAGGTCATTTTCGTCCTCCCTAGGCATATTCTTGTCCAACTAGGGTTTTAAACCAATCTTGTGCATCCAATAGGTGTGTTTGTGTCATTGGATGATCAATTAGGTCATTTTCGTCCTCCCTAGGCTTATTCTTGTCCAATTAGGGTTTTTAACCAATCTTGTGCATCCAATAAAGTTGATTGTGTCATTGAATTAATATTTAGGTCATTTTCGTCCTCCCTAGGCATATTCTTGTCCAATTTGGGTTTTTAACCAATCTTGTGCATCCAATAGGTGTGTTTGTGTCATTGGATGATCAATTAGGTCAATTTCGTCCTCCCTAGGCATATTCTTGTCCAACTAGGGTTTTTAACCAATCTTGTGCATCCAATAAGTTCATTTGTGTCATTGGATGATCAATTAGGTCATTTTCGTCCTCCCTAGGCATATTCATGTCCAACTTGGGTTTTTAACCAATCTTGTGCATCCAATAGGTGTGTTTGTGTCATTGGATGATCAATTAGGTCATTTTCGTCCTCCCTAGGCTTATTCTTGTCCAATTAGGGTTTTTAACCAATCTTGTGCATCCAATAGGTGTGTTTGTGTCATTGGATGATCAATTAGGTCATTTTCGTCCTCCCTAGGCTTATTCTTGTCCAATTAGGGTTTTTAACCAATCTTGTGCATCCAATAAGTTTGTTTGTGTCATTGAATTAATATTTAGGTCATTTTCGTCCTCCCTAGGCATATTCTTGTCCAGTTACGGTTTTTAACCAATCTTGTGCATCCAATAAGTTTGTTTGTGTCATTGAATTAACATTTCGGTCATTTTCGTCCTCCCTAGGCATATTCTTGCCCAATTAGGGTTTTTAACCAATCTTGTGCATCCAATAGGTGTGTTTGTGTCATTGGATGATTAATTAGGTCATTTTCATCTACCCTAGGCTTATTCTTGTCCAATTAGGGTTTTTGAACCAACCTTGTGCATCCAATAGGTGTGTTTGTGTCATTGGATTATTAATTAGGTCATTTTCGTTTTCCCTAGGCTTTGGGTTTTTAACCAATCTTGTGCATCCAATAGGTGTGTTTGTGTCATTGGATGATCAATTAGGTCATTTTTGTCCTCCCTAGGCTTATTCTTGTCCAATTAGGGTTTTTAACCAATCTTGTGCATCCAATAGGTGAGTTTGTGTCATTGGATTAACATTTAGGTCATTTTCGTCCTCCCTAGGCTTATTCTTGTTCAATTAGGGTTTTTAACCAATCTTGTGCATCCAATAACTTTGTTTGTGTCATTGAATTAATATTTAGGTCATTTTCCTCCTCCCTAGGCATATTCTTTTCCAATTAGGGTTTTTAACCAATCTTGTGCATCCAATAGGTGTGTTTGTGTCATTGGATGATCAATTAGGTCGTTTTCGTCCTCCCTAGGCTTATTCTTGTCCAATTAGGGTTTTTAACCAATCTTGTGCATCCAATTGGTGTGTTTGTGTCATTGGATGATCAATTAGGTCATTTTCGTCCTCCCTAGGCTTATTCTTGTCCAATTAGGGTTTTTAACCAATCTTGTGCATCCAATAGGTGTGTTTGTGTCATTGGATGATCAATTAGGTCATTTTCGTCCTCCCTAGGCTTATTCTTGTCCAATTAGGGTTTTTAACCAATCTTGTGCATCCAATAGGTGTGTTTGTGTCATTGGATGATCAATTAGGTCATTTTCGTCCTTTCTATGCTTATTTTTGTCCAATTAGGGTTTTTAAGCAATCTTGTGCATCCAATAAGTTCATTTGTGTCATTGGATGATCAATTAGGTCATTTTCGTCCTCCCTAGGCATATTCTTGTCCAACTAGGGTTTCTAACCAATCTTGTGCTTCCAATAGATGTGTTTGTGTCATTGGATGATCAATTAGGTCATTTTCGTCCTCCCTAGGCTTATTCTTGTCCAATTAGGGTTTTTAACCAATCTTGTGCATCCAATAGGTGTGTTTGTGTCATTGGATGATCAATTAGGTCATTTTCGTCCTCCCTAGGCTTATTCTTGTCCAATTAGGGTTTTTAACCAATCTTGTGCATCCAATAGGTGTGTTTGTGTCATTGGATGATCAATTAGGTCATTTTCGTCCTCCCTAGGCTTATTCTTGTCCAATTAGGGTTTTTAACCAATCTTGTGCATCCAATAAGTTCATTTGTGTCATTGGATGATCAATTAGGTCATTTTCGTCCTTCCTAGGCATAATCTTGTCCAACTAGGGTTTTAAACAAATCTTGTGCATCCAATAGGTGTGTTTGTGTCATTGGATGATCAATTAGGTCATTTTCGTCCTCCCTAGGCTTATTCTTGTCCAATTAGGGTTTTTAACCAATCTTGTGCATCCAATAGGTGTGTTTGTGTCATTGGATGATCAATTAGGTCATTTTCGTCCTCCCTAGGCTTATTCTTGTCCAATTAGGGTTTTTAACCAATCTTGTGCATCCAATAAGTTCATTTGTGTCATTGGATGATCAATTAGGTCATTTTCGTCCTTACTAGGCATATTCTTGTCCAACTAGGGTTTTAAACCAATCTTGTGCATCCAATAGGTGTGTTTGTGTCATTGGATGATCAATTAGGTCATTTTCGTACTCCATAAGCTTATTCTTGTCCAATTAGGGTTTTTAACCAATCTTGTGCATCCAATAGGTGTGTTTGTGTCATTGGATGATCAATTAGGTCATTTTCGTCCTCCCTAGGCTTATTCTTGTCCAATTAGGGTTTTTAACCAATCTTGTGCATCCAATAAGTTCATTTGTGTCATTGGATGATAAATTTGGTCATTTTCGTCCTCCATAGGCATATTCTTGTCCAACTAGGGTTTTAAACCAATCTTGTGCATCCAATAGGTGTGTTTGTGTCATTGGATGATCAATTAGGTCATTTTCGTCCTCCCTAGGCTTATTCTTGTCCAATTAGGGTTTTTAACCAATCTTGTGCATCCAATAGGTGTGTTTGTGTCATTGGATGATCAATTAGGTCATTTTCGTCCTCCCTAGGCTTATTCTTGTCCAATTAGGGTTTTTAACCAATCTTGTGCATCCAACAAGTTTGTTTGTGTCATTGAATTAATATTTAGGTCATTTTCGTCCTCCCTATGCATATTCTTGTTCAATTAGGGTTTTTAACCAATGTTGTGCATCCAATAGGTGTGTTTGTGGCAATGGATGATCAATTAGGTCATTTTCGTCCTCCCTAGGCTTATTCTTGTCCAATTAGGGTTTTTAACCAATCTTGTGCATCCAATAGGTGTGTTTGTGTCATTGGATGATCAATTAGGTCATTTTCGTCCTCCCTAGGCTTATTCTTGTCCAATTAGGGTTTTTAACCAATCTTGTGCGTCCAATAAGTTTGTTTGTTTCATTGAATTAATATTTAGGTCATTTTCGTCCTCCCTATGCATATTCTTGTCTAAATTAGGGTTTTTAACCAATCTTGTGCATCCAATAGGTGTGTTTGTGTCATTGGATGAATAATTAGGTCATTTTTGTCCTCCCTAGGCTTATTCTTGTCCAATTAGGGTTTTTAACCAATCTTGTGCATCCAATAGGTGTGTTTGTGTCATTGGATGATCAATTAGGTCATTTTCGTCCTCCCTAGGCTTATTCTTGTCCAATTAGGGTTTTTAACCAATCTTGTGCATCCAATAAGTTGAGTTGTGTCATTGGATTAACATTTTGGTCATTTTCGTCATCCCTAGGCATATTCTTGTCCAATTAGTGTTTTTAACCAATCTTGTGCATCCAATAAGTTCATTTGTGTTATTGGAGTAACATTTAAGTCATTTTCGTCCTCCCTTGGCATATTCTTGTCCAATTAGGGTTTTTAACCAATCTTGTGCATCCAATAGGTGTGGTTGTGTCATTGGATGATCAATTAGGTCATTTTTGTCCTCCCTAGACTTATTCTTGTCCAATTAGGGTTTTTAACCAATCTTGTGCATCCAATAAGTTTGTTTGTGTCATTGAATTAATATTTAGGTCATTTTTGTCCTCCCTAGGCATATTCTTGTCCAATTACGGTTTTTAACCAATCTTGTGCATCCAATAGGTTTTTTTGTGTCATTGGATGATCAATTAGGTCATTTTCATCCTCCCTAGGCATATTCTTGTCCAATTAGGGTTTTTAACCAATCTTGTGCATCCAATAGGTGTGTTTGTGTCATTGGATGATCAATTAGGTCATTTTCGTCCTCCCTAGGCTTATTCTTGTCCAATTAGGGTTTTTAACCAATCTTGTGCCTCCAATAAGTTTGTTTGTGTCATTGAATTAATATTTAGGTCATTTTCGTCCTCCCTAGACATATTCTTGTCCAATTAGCGTTTTTAACCAATCTTGTGCATCCAATAGGTGTGTTTGTGTCATTGGATGATCAATTAGGCCATTTTCGTCCTCCCTAGGCTAATTCTTCTCCAATTAGGGTTTTTAACCAATCTTGTGCATCCAATAGGTGTGTTTGTGTCATTGGATGATCAATTAGGTCATTTTCGCCCTCCCTAGGCTTATTCTTGTCCAATTAGGGTTTTTAACCAGTCTTGTGCATCCAATAAGTTTGTTTGTGTCATTGAATTAATATTTAGGTCATTTTCGTCCTCCCTAGGCATATTCTTGTCCAATTAGGGTTTTTAACCAATCTTGTGCATCCAATAGGTGTGTTTGTGTCATTGGATGATCAATTAGGAAATTTTCGTCCTCCCTGGGCTTATTCTTGTCCAATTAGGGTTTTTAACCAATCTTGTGCATCCAATAGGTGTGTTTGTGTCATTGGATGATCAATTAGGTCATTTTCGTCCTCCCTAGGCTTATTCTTGTCCAATTAGGGTTTTTAACCAATCTTGTGCATCCAACAAGTTTGTTTATGTCATTGAATTAACATTTAGGTCATTTTCGTCCTCCCTAGGCTTATTCTTGTCCAATTAGGGTTTTTAACCAATCTTGTGCATCCAATAGGTGTGTTTGTGTCATTGGATGATCAATTAGGTCATTTTCGTCCTCCCTAGGCGTATTCTTGTTCAATTAGGGTTTTTAACCAATCTTGTGCATCCAATAGGTGTGTTTGTGTCATTGGATGATCAATTAGGTCATTTTCGTCCTCCCTAGGCTTATTCTTGTCCAATTAGGGTTTTTAACCAATCTTGTGCATCCAATAGGTGTGTTTGTCTCATTGGATGATCAATTAGGTTATTTTCATCCTCCCTAGGCATATTCTTGTCCAATTAGGGTTTTTAACCAATCTTGTGCATCCAATAGGTGTGTTTGTGTCATTGGATGACCAATTAAGTCATTTTCGTCCTCAATAGGCATATTCTTGTCCAATTAGGGTTTTTAACCAATCTTGTGCATCCAATAGGTGTGTCTGTGGCAATGGATGACCAATTAGGTCATTTTCGTCCTCCCTAGGCTTATTCTTGTCCAATTAGGGTTTTTAACCAATCTTGTGCATCCAATAGGTGTGTTTGTGTCATTGGATGATCAATTAGGTCATTTTCGTCCTCCCTAGGCTTATTCTTGTCCAATTAGGGTTTTTAACCAATCTTGTGCATCCAATAGGTGTGTTTGTGTCATTGGATGATCAATTAGGTCATTTTCGTCCTCCCTAGGCTTATTCTTGTCCAATTAGGGTTTTTAACCAATCTTGTACATCCAATAAGTTCATTTGTGTCATTGGATAAACATTTAGGTCATTTTCGTCCTCCCTAGGCATATTCTTGTCCAATTAGGGTTTTTAACCAATCTTGTGCATCCAATAGGTGTGTTTGTGTCATTGGATGATCAATTAGGTCATTTTCGTCCTCCTTATGCTTATTCTTGTCCAATTAGGGTTTTTAACCAATCTTGTGCATCCAATAAGTTTGTTTGTTTCATTGAATTAATATTTAGGCCATTTTCGTCCTCCGTAGGCATAATCTTGTCCAATTAGGGTTTTTAACCAATCTTGTGCATCCAATAGGTGTGTTTGTGTCATTGGAAGATCAATTAGGTCATTTTCGTCCTCCCTAGGCTTATTCATGTCCAATTAGGGCTTTTAACCAATCTTGTGCATCCAATGAGTTCATTTGTGTCATTGGATGATCAATTAGGTCATTTTCGTCCTCCCTAGGCTTATTCTTGTCCAATTAGGGTTTTTAACCAATCTTGTGCATCCAATAGGTGTGTTTGTGTCATTGGATGATCAATTAGGTCATTTTCGTCCTCCCTAGGCTTATTCTTGTCCAATTAGGGTTTTTAACCAATCTTGTGCATCCAATAAGTTTGTTTATGTCATTGAATTAATATTTAGGTCATTTTCGTCCTCCGTAGGCATATTCTTGTCTAATTAGAGTTTTTAACCAATCTTGTGCATCCAATAGGTGTGTTTGTGTCATTCGATGATCAATTAGGTCATTTTCGTCCTCCCTAGGCATATTATTGTCCAATTAGGGTTTTTAACCAATTTTGTGCATCCAATAAGTTTGTTTATGTCATTGAATTAATATTTAGGTCATTTTAGTCCTCCCTAGGCATATTCTTGTCCAATTAGGGTTTTTAACCAATCTTGTGCATCCAATAGGTGTGTTTGTGTCATTGGAAGATCAATTAGGTCATTTTCGTCCTCCCTAGGCTTATTCATGTCCAATTAGGGTTTTTAACCAATCTTGTGCATCCAATGAGTTCGTTTGTGTCATTGGATGATCAATTAGGTCATTTTCGTCCTCCCTAGGCTTATTCTTGTCCAATTAGGGTTTTTAACCAATCTTGTGCATCCAATAGGTGTGTTTGTGTCATTGGATGATCAATTAGGTCATTTTCGTCCTCCCTAGGCTTATTCTTGTCCAATTAGGGTTTTTAACCAATCTTGTGCATCCAATAAGTTTGTTTATGTCATTGAATTAGTATTTAGGTCATTTTCGTCCTCCCTAGGCATATTCTTGTCCAATTAGGGTTTTTAACCAATCTTGTGCATCCAATAGGTGTGTTTGTATCATTGGATGATCAATTAGGTCATTTTCGTCCTCCCTAGGCTTATTCTTGTCCAATTAGGGTTTTTAACCAATCTTGTGCATCCAATAAGTTGAGTTGTTTCATTGGATTAACATTTAGGTCATTTTCGTCCCCCCTAGAATTATTCTTGTCCAATTAGGGTTTTTAACCAATCTTGTGTATCCAATAGGTGTGTTTGTGTCATTGGATGATCAATTAGGTCATTTTCGTCCTCCCTAGGCTTATTCTTGTCCAATTAGGGTTTTTAACCAATCTTGTGCATCCAATAGGTGTGTTTGTGTCATTGGATGATCAATTAGGTCATTTTCGTCCTCCCTAGGCTTATTCTTGTCCAATTAGGGTTTTTAACCAATCTTGTGCATCCAATAACTTTGTTTGTGTCATTGAATTAATATTTAGGTCATTTTCGTCCTCGCTAGGCATATTTTTGTCCAATTAGGGTTTTTAACAAATCTTGTTCATCCAATAGGTGTGTTTGTGTCATTTGATGATCAATTAGGTCATTTTCGTCCTCCCTAGGCTTTTTCTTGTCCAATTAGGGTTTTTAACCAATCTTGTGCATCCAATAAGTTTGTTTGTTTCATTGAATTAATATTTAGGTCATTTTCGTCCTCCCTAGGCATATTCTTGTCCAATTAGGGTTTTTAACCAATCTTGTGCATCCAATAGGTGTGTTTGTGTCATTGGATGATCAATTAGGTCATTTTCGTCCTCCCTAGGCTTATTCTTGTCCAATTAGGGTTTTTAACCAATCTTGTGCATCCGATAAGTTTATTTGTGTCATTGAATTAATATTTAGGTCATTTTTGTCCTCCCTAGGCATATTCTTGTCCAATTAGGGTTTTTAACCAATCTTGTGCATCCAATAGGTGTGTTTGTGTCATTGGATGATCAATTAGGTCATTTTCGTCCTCCCTAGGCATATTCTTGTCCAATTAGGGTTTTTAACCAATCTTGTGCATCCAATAGGTGTGTTTGTGTCATTGGATTACCATTTAGGTCATTTTCGTCCTCCCTAGGCATATTCTTGTCCAATTAGGGTTTTTAACCAATCTTGTGCATCCAATAGGTGTGTTTGTGTCATTGGATGATCAATTAGGTCATTTTCATCCTCCCTAGGCTTATTCTTGTCCAATTAAGGTTTTTAACCAATCTTGTGCATCCAATAAGTTCATTTATGTCATTGGATTAACATTTAGGTCATTTTCGTCCTCCCTAGGCATATTCTTGTCCAATTAGGGTTTTTGACCAATCTTGTGCATCCAATAGGTGTGTTTGTGTCATTGGATGATCAATTAGGTCATTTTCGTCCTCCCTAGGCTTATTCTTGTCCAATTAGGGTTTTTAACCAATCTTGTGCATCCAATAGGTGTGTTTGTGTCATTTGATGATCAATTAGGTCATTTTCGTCCTCCCTAGACTTATTCTTGTCCAACTAGGGTTTTTAACTAATCTTGTGCCTCCAATAGGTGTGTTTGTGTCATTGGATGATCAATTAGGTCATTTTTGTCCTTCCTAGGCTTATTCTTGTCCAATTAGGGTTTTTAACCAATCTTGTGCATCCAATAGGTGTGTTTGTGTCATTGGATGATCAATTAGGTCATTTTCGTCCTCCCTAGGCTTATTCTTGTCCAATTAGGGTTTTTAACCAATCTTGTGCATCCAATAAGTTTGTTTGTGTCATTGAATTAATATTTAGGTCATTTTCGTCCTCCCTAGGCATATTCTTGTCCAGTTAGGGTTTTTAACCAATCTTGTGCATCCAATAAGTTTGTTTGTGTCATTGAATTAACATTTGGGTCATTTTCGTCCTCCCTAGGCATATTCTTGCCCAATTAGGGTTTTTAACCAATCTTGTGCATCCAATAGGTGTGTTGGTGTCATTGGATGATTAATTAGGTCATTTTCATCCTCCCTAGGCTTATTCTTGTCCAATTAGGGTTTTTAACCAATCTTGTGCATCCAATAGGTGTGTTTGTGTCATTGGATGATTAATTAGGTCATTTTCGTCCTCCCTAGGCTTATTCTTGTCCAATTAGGGTTTTTAACCAATCTTGTGCATCCAATAGGTGAGTTTGTGTCATTGGATTAACATTTAGGTCATTTTCGTCCTCCCTAGGCATATTCTTGCCCAATTAGGGTTTTTAACCAATCTTGTGCATCCAATAAGTTGAGTTGTGTCATTGGATTAACATTTAGGTCATTTTCGTTCTCTTTAGGCTTATTCTTGTCCAATTAGGGTTTTTAACCAATCTTGTGCATCCAATAGGTGTGTTTGTGTCATTGGATGATCAATTAGGTCATTTTCGTCCTCCCTAGGCTTATTCTTGTCCAATTAGGGTTTTTAACCAATCTTGTGCATCCAATAGGTGTGTTTGTGTCATTGGATGATCAATTAGGTCATTTTCGTCCTCCCTAGGCTTATTCTTGTCCAATTAGGGTTTTTAACCAATCTTTTGCATCCAATAGGTGTGTTTGTGTCATTGGATGACCAATTAGGTCATTTTCGTCCTCCCAAGGCATATTCTTGTCCAATTAGGGTTTTTAACCAATCTTGTGCATCCCATAGGTGTGTTTGTGGCAATGGATGATCAATTAGGTCATTTTCGTCCTCCCTAGGCTTATTCTTGTCCAATTAGGGTTTTTAACCAATCTTGTGCATCCAATAGGTGTGTTTGTGTCATTGGATGATCAATTAGGTCATTTTCGTCCTCCCTAGGCTTATTCTTGTCCAATTAGGGTTTTTAACCAATCTTGTGCATCCAATAGGTGTGTTTGTGTCATTGGATGATCAATTAGGTCATTTTCGTCCTCCCTAGGCTTATTCTTGTCCAATTAGGGTTTTTAACCAATCTTGTGCATCCAATAGGTGTGTTTGTGTCATTGGATGATCAATTAGGTCATTTTCATCATCCCAAGGCTTATTCTTGTCCAATTAGGGTTTTTAACCAATCTTGTGCATCCAATAACTTTGTTTGTGTCATTGAATTAATATTTAGGTCATTTTCGTCCTCCTTAGGCATATTCTTGTCGAATTAGGGTTTTTAACCAATCTTGTGAATCCAATCGGTGTGTTTCTGTCATTGGATGATCAATTAGGTCATTTTCGTCCTCCCTAGGCTTATTCTTGTCCAATTAGGGTTTTTAACCAATCTTGTGCATCCAATAAGTTCATTTGTGTCATTGGATTAACATTTAGGTCATTTTCGTCCTCCCTAGGCATATTCTTGTCCAATTAGGATTTTTAACCAATCTTGTGCTTCCAATAGGTGTGTTTGTGTCATTGGATGATCAATTAGGTCATTTTTATCCTCCCTAGGCTTATTCTTGTCCAATTAGGATTTTTAACCAATCTTGTGCGTCCAATATGTTTGTTAGTGTCATTGAATTAATATTTAGGTCATTTTCGTCCTCCCTAGGCCTATTCTTGTCCAATTAGGGTTTTTAACCAATCTTGTGCATCCAATAGGTGTGTTTGTGTCATTTCATGATCAATTAGGTCATTTTCGTCCTCCCTAGGCATATTCTTGTCCAATTAGGGTTTTTAACCAATCTTGTGCATCCAATAGGTGTGTTTGTGTCATTGGATGATCAATTAGGTCATTTTCGTCCTCCCTAGGCTTATTCTTGTCCAATTAGGGTTTTTAACCAATCATGTGCATCTAATAGGTGTGTTTGTGTCATTGGATGATCAATTAGTTCATTTTCGTCCTCCCTAGGCTTATTCTTGTCCAATTAGGGTTTTTAACCAATCTTGTGCATCCAATAAGTTGAGTTGTGTCATTGGATTAACATTTAGGTCATTTTCGTCCTCCCTAGGCATATTCTTGTCCAATTAGGGCTTTTAACCAATCTTTTGCATCCAATAGGTGTGTTTGTGTCATTGGATGATCAATTAGGTCATTTTCGTGCTCCCTAGGCTTATTCTTGTCCAATTAGGGTTTTTAATCAATCTTGTGCATCCAATAGGTGTGTTTGTGTCATTGGATGATCAATTAGGTCATTTTCGTCCTCCCTAGGCATATTCTTGTCCAATTAGGGTTTTTAACCAATCTTGTGCATCCAATAGGTGTGTTTGTGTCATTGGATGATCAATTAGGAAATTTTCGTCCTCCCTTGGCTTATTCTTGTCCAATTAGGGTTTTTAACCAATCTTGTGCATCCAATAGGTGTGTTTGTGTCATTGGATGATCAATTAGGTCATTTTCGTCCTCCCTAGGCTTATTCTTGTCCAATTAGGGTTTTTAACCAATCTTGTGCATCCAATAGGTGTGTTTGTGTCATTGGATGATCAATTAGGTCATTTTCGTCCTCCCTAGGCTTATTCTTGTCCAATTAGGGTTTTTAACCAATCTTGTGCATCCAATAAGTTTGTGTGTTTCATTGAATTAATATTTAGGTCATTTTCGTCCTCCCTAGGCATATTCTTGTCCAATTAGGGTTTTTAACCAATCTTGTGCATCCAATAGGTGTGTTTGTGTCATTGGATGATCAATTAGGTCATTTTCGTCCTCCCTAGGCATATTCTTGTCCAACTAGGGTTTTAAACAAATCTTGTGCATCCAATAGGTGTGTTTGTGTCATTGGATGATCAATTAGGTCATTTTCGTCCTCCCTAGGCTTATTCTTGTCCAATTAGGGTTTTTAACCAATCTTGTGCATCCAATAGGTGTGTTTGTGTCATTGGATGATGAATTAGGTCATTTTCGTCCTCCCTAGGCATATTCTTGTCCAATTATGGTTTTTAACCAATCTTGTGCATCCAATAGGTGTGTTTGTGTCATTCGATGATCAATTAGTTCATTTTCGTCCTCCATAGGCTTATTCTTGTCCAATTAGGGTTTTTAACCAATCTTGTGCATCCAATAGGTGTGTTTGTGTCATTGAATGATCAATTAGGTCATTTTCGTCCTTCGAAGGCTTATTCTTGTCCAATTAGGGTTTTTAACCAATCTTGTGCATCCAATAGGTGTGTTTGTGTCATTGGATGATCAATTAGGTCATTTTCGTCCTCCCTAGGCTTATTCTTGTCCAATTAGGGTTTTTAACCAATCTTGTGCATCCAATAGGTGTGTTTGTGTCATTGGATGATCAATTAGGTCATTTTCGTCCTCCCTAGGCATATTCTTGTCCAATTAGGGTTTTTAACCAATCTTGTGCATCCAATAGGTGTGTTTGTGTCATTGGATGATCAATTAGGTCATTTTCGTCCTCCCTAGGCTTATTCTTGTCCAATTAGGGTTTTTAACCAATCTTGTGCATCCTATAGGTGTGGTTGTGTCATTGGATGATCAATTAGGTCATTTTCGTCCTCCCTATGCTTATTCTTGTCCAACTAGGGTTTTTAACCAATCTTGTGCATCCAATAAGTTTGTTTGTGTCATTGAATTAATATTTAGGTGACTTTCGTCCTCCCTAGGCATATTCTTGTCCAATTAGGGTTTTTAACCAATCTTGTGCATCCAATAGGTGTGTTTGTGTCATTGGATGATCAATTAGGTCATTTTCGTCCTCCCTAGGCATATTCTTGTCCAATTAGGGTTTTTAACCAATCTTGTGCATCCAATAGGTGTGTTTGTGGCAATGGATTATCAATTTGGTCATTTTCGTCCTCCCTAGGCTTATTCTTGTCCAATTAGGGTTTTTAACCAATCTTGTGCATCCAATAGGTGTGTTTGTGTCATTGGATGATCAATTAGGTCATTTTCGTCCTCCCTAGGTTTATTCTTGTCCAATTAGGGTTTTTAACAAATCTTGTGCATCCAATAAGTTCATTTGTGTCATTGGAAGATCAATTAGGTCATTTTCGTCCTCCCTAGGCATATTCTTCTACAACTAGGGTTTTTAACCAATCTTGTGCATCCAATAAGTTCATTTGTGTCATTGGATGATCAATTAGGTCATTTTTGTCCTCCCTAGGATTATTCTTGTCCAATTAGGGTTTTTAACCAATCTTGTGCATCCAATAGGTGTGTTTGTGTCATTGGATGATCAATTAGGTCATTTTCGTCCTCCCTAGGCTTATTCTTGTCCAATTAGGGTTTTTAACCAATCTTGTGCATCCAATAGGTGTGTTTGTGTCATTGGATGATCAATTAGGTCATTTTCGTCCTCCCTAGGCTTATTCTTGTCCAATTAGGGTTTTTAACCAATCTTGTGCATCCAATAGGTGTGTTTGTGTCATTGGATGATCAATTAGGTCATTTGCGTCCTCCCTAGGTATATTCTTGTCCAATTAGGGTTTTTAACCAATCTTGTGCATCCAATAGGTGTGTTTGTGTCATTGGATGATCAATTAGGTCATTTTCGTCCTCCCTAGGCTTATTCTTGTCCAATTAGGGTTTTAAACCAATCTTCTGCATCCGATAAGTTTGTTTGTGTCATTGAATTAATATTTAGGTCATTTTCGTCCTCCCTAGGAATATTCTTGTCCAATTAGTGTTTTTAACCAATCTTGTGCATCCAATAGGTGTGTTTGTGTCATTGGATGATCAATTAGGTCATTTTCGTCCTCCCTAGGCATATTCTTGTCCAATTAGGGTTTTTAACCAATCTTGTGCATCCAATAGGTGTGTTTGTGTCATTGGATGATCAATTAGGTCATTTTCGTCCTCCCTAGGCTTATTCTTGTCCAATTAGGGTTTTTAACCAATCTTGTGCATCCAATAGGTGTGTTTGTGTCATTGGATGATCAATTAGGTCATTTTCGTCCTCCCTAAGCTTATTCTTGTCCAATTAGGGTTTTTAACCAATCTTGTGCAACCAATAAGTTTGTTTGTGTCATTGAATTAATATTTAGGTCATTTTCGTCCTCCCTAGGCATATTCTTGTCCAGTTACGGTTTTTAACCAATCTTGTGCATCCAATAAGTTTGTTTGTGTCATTGAATTAACATTTAGGTCATTTTCGTCCTCCCTAGGCATATTCTTGCCCAATTAGGGTTTTTAACCAATCTTGTGCATCCAATAGGTGTGTTTGTGTCATTGGATTATTAATTAGGTCATTTTCATCCTCCCTAGGCTTATTCTTGTCCAATTAGGGTTTTTAACCAATCTTGTGCATCCAATTACTTTGTTTGTTTCATTGAATTAATATTTAGGTCATTTTCCTCCTCCCTAGGCATAATCTTTTCCAATTACGGTTTTTAACCAATCTTGTGCATCCAATAGGTGTGTTTGTGTCATTGGATGATCAATTAGGTCATTTTCATCCTCCCAAGGCTTATTCTTGTCCAATTAGGGTTTTTAACCAATCTTGTGCATCCAATAAGTTCATTTGTGTCATTGGATTAACATTTTGGTCATTTTCGTCCTCCCTAGGCATATTCATGTCCAATTAGGGTTTTTAACCAATCTTGTGCTTCCAATAGGTGTGTTTGTGTCATTGGATGATCAATTAGGTCATTTTCGTCCTCCCTAGGCTTATTCTTGTCCAATTAGGGTTTTTAACCAATCTAGTGCATCCAATAAGTTTGTTTATGTCATTGAATTAATATTTAGGTCATTTTCGTCCTCCATAGGCATATTCTTGTCCAATTAGGGTTTTTAACCAATCTTGTGCATCCAATAGGTGTGTTTGTGTCATTGGATGATCAATTATGTCATTTTCGTCCTCCCTAGGCTTATTCTTGTCCAATTAGGGTTTTTAACCAATCTTGTGCATCCAATAGGTGTGTTTGTGTCATTGGATGATCAATTAGGTCATTTTCGTCCTTCCTAGGCATATTCTTGTCCAATTACGGTTTTTAACCAGTCTTGTGCATCCAATAGGTGTGTTTGTGTCATTGGATGATCAATTATGCCATTTTCGTCCTCCCAAGGCTTATTCTTGTCCAATTAGGGTTTTTAACCAATCTTGTGCATCCAATAGGTGTGTTTGTGTCATTGGATTAAAATTTAGGTCATTTTCATCCTCCCTAGGCTTATTCTTGTCCAATTAGGGTTTTTAACCAATCTTATGCATCCAATAGGTGTTTTTGTGTCAGTGGATTAACATTTAGGTTATTTTCGTCCTCCCTAGGCTTATTCTTGTCCAATTAGGGTTTTTAACCTATCTTGTGCATCCAATAAATTTTTTTGTGTCATTGAATTAATATTTAGGTCATTTTCGTCCTCCCTAGGCTTATTCTTGTCCAATTAGGGTTTTTAACCAATCTTGTGCATCCAATAGGTGTGTTTGTGTCATTGGATGATCAATTAGGTCATTTTCGTCCTCCCTAGGCTTATTATTGTCCAATTAGGGTTTTTTACCAATCTTGTGCATCCAATAAGTTCATTTGTGTCATTGGATGATCAATTAGGTCATTTTCGTCCTCCCTAGGAATATTCTTGTCCATCTAGGGTTTTAAACCAATCTTGTGCATCCAATAGGTGTGTTTGTGTCATTGGAGGATCAATTAGGTCATTTTTGTCCTCCCTAGGCTTATTCTTGTCCAATTAGGGGTTTTAACCAATCTTGTGCATCCAATAGGTGTGTTTGTGTCATTGGATGATCAATTAGGTCATTTTCGTCCTCCCTAGGCTTATTCTTGTCCAATTACGGTTTTTAACCAATCTTGTGCATCCAATAGGTGTGTTTGTGGCAATGGATGATCAATTAGGTCATTTTCGTCCTCCCTAGGCTTATTCTTGTCCAATTAGGGTTTTTAACCAATCTTGTGCATCCAATAGGTGTGTTTGTGTCATTGGATGATCAATTAGGTCATTTTCGTCCTCCCTAGGCTTATTCTTGCCCAATTAGGTTTTTTAACCAATCTTGTGCATCCAATAAGTTAAGTTGTGTCATTGGATTAGCATTTAGGTCATTTTCGTCCTCCCTAGGCTTATTCTTGTCCAATTAGGATTTTTAACCAATCTTGTGCATCCAATAAGTTGAGTTGTGTCATTGGATTAACATTTAGGTCATTTTCGTCCTCCCTAGGCATATTCTTGTCCAATTAGGGTTTTCAACCAATCTTGTGCATCCAATAGGTGTGTTTGTGTCATTGGATGATCAATTAGGTTATTTTCGTCCTCCCTAGGCTTATTCTTGTCCAATTAGGGTTTTTAACCAATCTTTTGCATCCAATAGGTGTGTTTGTGTCATTGGATGACCAATTAGGTCATTTTCGTCCTTCCTAGGCATATTCTTGTCCAATTAGGGTTTTTAACCAATCTTGTGCATCCAATTGGTGTGTTTGTGGCAATAGATGATCAATTAGGTCATTTTCGTCCTCCCTAGACTTAATCTTGTCCAATTAGGGTTTTTAACCAATCTTGTGCATCCAATAGGTGTGTTTGTGTCATTGGATGATCAATTAGGTCATTTTCGTCCTCCCTAGGCTTATTCTTGTCCAATTAGGGTTTTTAACCAATCTTGTGCATCCAATAGGTGTGTTTGTGTCATTGGATGATCAATTAGGTCATTTTCGTCCTCCCTAGGCATATTCTTGTCCAATTAGGGTTTTTAACCAATCTTGTGCATCCAATATGTTTGTTTGTTTCATTGAATTAATATTTAGGTCATTTTCGTCCTCCCTAGACATATTCTTGTCCAATTAGGGTTTTTAACCAATCTTGTGCATCCAATAGGTGTGTTTGTGTCATTGGATGATCAATTAGGTCATTTTCGTCCTCCCTAGGCTTATTCTTGTCCAATTAGGGTTTTTAACCAATCTTGTGCATCCAATAAGTTCATTTGTCTCATTGGATGATCAATTAGGTCATTTTCGTCCTCCCTAGGTATATTCTTGTCCAACTAGGATTTTTAACCAATCTTGTGCATCCAATAGATGTGTTTGTGTCTTTGGATGATCAATTAGGTCATTTTCGTCCTCCCTAGGCTTATTCTTGTCCAATTAGGGTTTTTAACCAATCTTGTGCATCCAATAGGTGTGTTTGTGTCATTGGATGATCAATTAGGTCATTTTCGTCCTCCCTAGGCTTATTCTTGTCCAATTAGGGTTTTTAACCAATCTTGTGCATTCAATAGGTGTGTTTGTGTCATTGGATGATCAATTAGGTCATTTTCGTCCTCCCTAGGTATATTCTTGTCCAACTAGGGTTTTTAACCAATCTTGTGCATCCAATAGATGTGTTTGTGTCTTTGGATGATCAATTAGGTCATTTTCGTCCTCCCTAGGCTTATTCTTGTCCAATTAGGGTTTTTAATCAATCTTGTGCATCCAATAAGTTCATTTGTGTCATTGGATGATCAATTAGGTCATTTTCGTCCTCCCTAGGCATATTCTTGTCCAACTAGGGTTTTAAACCAATCTTGTGAATCCAATAGGTGTGTTTGTGTCATTGGATGATCAATTAGGTCATTTTCGTCCTCCCTAGTCTTACTCTTGTCCAATTAGGGTTTTTAACCAATCTTGTGTATCCAATAGGTGTGTTTGTGTCATTGGATGATCAATTAGGTCATTTTCGTCCTCCCTAGGCTTATTCTTGTCCAATTAGGGTTTTTAACCAATCTTGTGCATCCAATAGGTGTGTTTGTGTCATTGGATGATCAATTAGGTCATTTTCGTCCTCCCTAGGCTTATTCTTGTCCAATTAGGGTTTTTAACCAATCTTGTGCATCCAATAGGTGTGTTTGTGTCATTGGATGATCAATTAGGTTATTTTCGTGCTCCCTAGGCTTATTCTTGTCCAATTAGGGTTTTTAACCAATCTTGTGCATCCAATAGGTGTGTTTGTGTCATTGGATGATCAATTAGGTCATTTTCGTCCTCCCTAGGCTTATTCTTGTCCAATTAGGGTTTTTAACCAATCTTGTGCGTCCAATAAGTTCATTTGTGTCATTGGATTAACATTTAGGTCATTTTCGTCCTCCCTAGGCATATTCTTGTCCAGTTAGGGTTTTTAACCAATCTTGTGCATCCAATAGGTGTGTTTGTGTCATTGGATGATCAATTAGGTCATTTTCGTCCTCCCTAGGCTTATTCTTGTCCAATTAGGGTTTTTAACCAATCTTGTGCATCCAATAAGTTCATTTGTGTCATTGGATTAACATTTAGGTCATTTTCGTCCTCCCTAGGCATATTCTTGTCCAGTTAGGGTTTTTAACCAATCTTGTGCATCCAATAGGTGTGTTTGTCTCATTGGATGATCAATTAGGTTATTTTCATCCTCCCTAGGCATATTCTTGTCCAATTAGGGTTTTTAACCAATCTTGTGCATCCAATAGGTGTGTTTGTGTCATTGGATGACCAATTAAGTCATTTTCGTCCTCAATAGGCATATTCTTGTCCAATTAGGGTTTTTAACCAATCTTGTGCATCCAATAGGTGTGTCTGTGGCAATGGATGACCAATTAGGTCATTTTCGTCCTCCCTAGGCTTATTCTTGTCCAATTAGGGTTTTTAACCAATCTTGTGCATCCAATAGGTGTGTTTGTGTCATTGGATGATCAATTAGGTCATTTTCGTCCTCCCTAGGCTTATTCTTGTCCAATTAGGGTTTTTAACCAATCTTGTGCATCCAATAGGTGTGTTTGTGTCATTGGATGATCAATTAGGTCATTTTCGTCCTCCCTAGGCTTATTCTTGTCCAATTAGGGTTTTTAACCAATCTTGAGCATCCAATAACTTTGATTGTGTCATTGAATTAATATTTAGGTCATTTTCGTCCTCCCTAGGCATATTCTTGTCCAATTAGGGTTTTTAACCAATCTTGTGCATCCGATAGGTGTGTTTGTGTCATTGGATGATCAATTAGGTCATTTTCATCCTCCCTAGGCTTATTCTTTCCCAATTAGGGTTTTTAACCAATGTTGTGCATCCAATAAGTTCATTTGTGTCATTGGAATAACATTTAGGTCATTTTCGTCCTCCATAGGCATATTCTTGTCCAATTATGGTTTTTAACCATTCTTGTGCTTCCATTAGGTGTGTTTGTGTCATTGGATGATCAATTAGGTCATTTTCGTCCTCCCTAGGCTTATTCTTGTCCTATTAGGATTTTTAACCAATCTTGTGCATCCAATAGGTGTGTTTGTGTCATTGGATGATCAATTAGGTCATTTTTGTCCTCCCTAGGCTTATTCTTGTCCAATTAGGGTTTTTAACCAATCTTGTGCATCCAATAACTTTGATTGTGTCATTAAATTAATATTTAGGTCATTTTCGTCCTCCCTAGGCATATTCTTGTCCAATTAGGGTTTTTAACCAATCTTGTGCATCCAATAGGTGTGTTTGTGTCATTGGATGATCAATTAGGTCATTTTCATCCTCCCTAGGCTTATTCTTGTCCAATTAAGGTTTTTAACCAATCTTGTGCATCCAATAAGTTCATTTATGTCATTGGATTAACATTTAGGTCATTTTCGTCCTCCCTAGGCATATTCTTGTCCAATTAGGGTTTTTGACCAATCTTGTGCATCCAATAGGTGTGTTTGTGTCATTGGATGATCAATTAGGTCATTTTCGTCCTCCCTAGGCTTATTCTTGTCCAATTAGGGTTTTTAACCAATCTTGTGCATCCAATAGGTGTGTTTGTGTCATTTGATGATCAATTAGGTCATTTTCGTCCTCCCTAGACTTATTCTTGTCCAACTAGGGTTTTTAACTAATCTTGTGCCTCCAATAGGTGTGTTTGTGTCATTGGATGATCAATTAGGTCATTTTTGTCCTTCCTAGGCTTATTCTTGTCCAATTAGGGTTTTTAACCAATCTTGTGCATCCAATAGGTGTGTTTGTGTCATTGGATGATCAATTAGGTCATTTTCGTCCTCCCTAGGCTTATTCTTGTCCAATTAGGGTTTTTAACCAATCTTGTGCATCCAATAAGTTTGTTTGTGTCATTGAATTAATATTTAGGTCATTTTCGTCCTCCCTAGGCATATTCTTGTCCAGTTACGGTTTTTAACCAATCTTGTGCATCCAATAAGTTTGTTTGTGTCATTGAATTATCATTTAGGTCATTTTCGTCCTCCCTAGGCATATTCTTGCCCAATTCGGGTTTTTAACCAATCTTGTGCATCCAATAGGTGTGTTTGTGTCATTGGATGATTAATTAGGTCATTTTCATCCTCCCTAGGCTTATTCTTGTGCAATTAGGGTTTTTAACCAATCTCGTGCATTTAATAGGTGTGTTTGTGTCATTGGATGATTAATTAGGTCATTTTCGTCCTCCCTAGGCTTAGGGTTTTTAACCAATCTTGTGCATCCAATAGGTGTGTTTGTGTCATTGGATGATCAATTAGGTCATTTTTGTCCTCCGTAGGCTTATTCTTGTCCAATTAGGGTTTTTAACCAATCTTGTGCATCCAATAGGTGAGTTTGTGTCATTGGATTAACATTTAGGTCATTTTCGTCCTCCCTAGGCTTATTCTTGTCCAATTAGGGTTTTTAACCAATCTTGTGCATCCAATAAATTTTTTTGTGTCATTGAATTAATATTTAGGTCATTTTCGTCCTCCCTAGGCATATTCTTGCCCAATTAGGGTTTTTAACCAATCTTGTGCATCCAATAGGTGTGTTTGTGTCATTGGATGATTAATTAGGTCATTTTCATCCTCCCTAGGCTTATTCTTGTCCAATTAGGGTTTTTAACCAATCTTGTGCATCCAATAACTTTGTTTGTGTCATTGAATTAATATTTAGGTCATTTTCCTCTTCCCTAGGCATATTCTTTTCCAATTAGGGTTTTTAACCAATCTTGTGCATCCAATAGGTTTGTTTGTGTCATTGGATGATCAATTAGGTCATTTTCATCCTCCCTACGCTTATTCTTGTCCAATTAGGGTTTTTAACCAATCTTGTGCATCCAATAAGTTCATTTGTGTCATTGGATTAACATTTTGTTCATTTTCGTCCTCCCTAGGCATATTCTTGTCCAATTAGGGTTTTTAACCAATCTTGTGCTTCCAATAGGTGTGTTTGTGTCATTGGATGATCAATTAGGTCATTTTCGTCCTCCCTAGGCTTATTCTTGTCCAATTAGGGTTTTTAACCAATCTTGTGCATCCAATAGGTGTATTTGTGTCATTGGATGATCAATTAGGTCATTTTCGTCCTTCCTAGGCATATTCTTGTCCAATTACGGTTTTTAACCAGTCTTGTGCATCCAATAGGTGTGTTTGTGTCATTGGATGATCAATTAGGCTATTTTCGTCCTCCCAAGGCTTATTCTTGTCCAATTAGGGTTTTTAACCAATCTTGTGCATCCAATAGGTGTGTTTGTGTCATTGGATGACCAATTAGGTCATTTTCGTCCTCCCTAGGCTTATTCTTGTCCAATTAGGGTTTTTAACCAATCTTGTGCATCCAATAGGTGTTTTTGTGTCATTGGATTAACATTTAGGTCATTTTCATCCTCCCTAGGCTTATTCTTGTCCAATTAGGGTTTTTAACCAATCTTGTGCATCCAATAGGTGTGTTTGTGTCGTTGGATTAACATTTAGGTCATTTTCGTCCTCGCTAGGCTTATTCTTGTCCAATTAGGGTTTTTAACCAATCTTGTGCATCCAATAAGTTTGTTTGTGTCATTGAATTAATATTTAGGTCATTTTCGTCCTCCCTAGGCATATTCTTGTCCAATTAGGGTTTTTAACCAATCTTGTGCATCCAATAGGTGTGTTTGTGTCATTGGATGATCAATTAGGTCATTTTCGTCCTCCCTAGGCTTATTCTTGTCCAATTAGGGTTTTTAACCAATCTTGTGCATCCAATAAGTTTGTTTGTGTCATTGAATTAATATTTAGGTTATTTTCGTCCTTCCTATGCATATTCTTGTCCAATTAGGGTTTTTACCCAATCTTGTGCATCCAATAGGTCTGTTTGTGTCATTGGATGATCAATTAGGTTATTTTCGTCCTCCCTAGGCTTATTCTTGTCCAATTAGGGTTTTTAACCAATCTTGGGCATCCAATAAGTTCATTTGTGTCATTGCATTAACATTTAGGTCATTTTCGTCCTCCCTAGGCATATTCTTGTCCAATTAGGGTTTTTAACCAATCGTGTGTATCCAATAGGTGTGTTTGTTTCATTGGATTAACATTTAGGTCATTTTCGTCCTCCCTAGCCATATTCTTGTCCAATTAGGGTTTTTAACCAAAGTTGTGCATCCAATAAGTTCATTTGTGTCATTGGATGATCAATTAGGTCATTTACGTCCTCCCTAGGCATATTCTGGCATATTCTTGTCCAATTAGGGTTTTTAACCAATCTTGTGCATCCAATAGGTGTGTTTGTGTCATTGGATGATCAATTAGGTCATTTTCGTCCTCCCTAGGCTTATTCTTGTTCAATTAGGGTTTTTAACCAATCTTGTGCATCCAATAGGTGTGTTTGTGTCATTGGATGATCAATTAGGACATTTTCGTCCTCCCTAGGCTTATTCTTGTCCAATTAGGGTTTTTAACCAATCTTGTGCATCCAATAAGTTCATTTGTGTCATTGGATTAACATTTAGGTCATTTTCGTCCTCCCTAGGCATATTCTTGTTCAATTAGGGTTTTTAACCAATCTTGTGCATCGAATAGGTGTGTTTGTGTCATTGGATGATCAATTAGGTCATTTTCGTCCTCCCTAGGCTTATTCTTGTCCACTTAGGGTTTTTAACCAATCTTGTGCATCCAGTAGGTGTGTTTGTGTCATTGGATGATCAATTAGGTGATTTTCGTCCTCCCTAGGCATATTCTTGTCCAATTAGGGTTTTTAACCAATCTTGTGCATCCAATAGGTGTGTTTGTGTCATTGGATTAACATTTAGGTCATTTTCGTCCTCCCTAGGCTTATTCTTGTCCAATTAGGGTTTTTAACCAATCTTGTGCATCCAATAAGTTTGTTTGTGTCATTGAATTAATATTTAGGTCATTTTCGTCCTCCCTAGGCATATTCTTGCCCAATTATGGTTTTTAACCATTCTTGTGCATCCAATAAGTGTGTATGTGTCATTGGATGATCAATTAGGTCATTTTCGTCCTCCCTAGGCTTATTCTTGTCCAATTAGGGTTTTTAACCAATCTTGTGCATCCAATAAGTTTGTTTGTGTCATTGAATTAATATTTAGGTCATTTTCGTCCTCCCTAGGCATATTCATGTCCAATTAGGGTTTTTAGCCAATCTTGTGCCTCCAATAGGTGTGTTTGTGTCATTGGATGATCAATTAGGTCATTTTCGTCCTCCCTAGGCTTATTCTTGTCCAATTAGGGTTTTTAACCAATCTTGTGCATCCAATAACTTTGTTTGTGTCATTGAATTAATATTTAGGTCATTTTCCTCCTCCCTAGGCATATTCTTGTCCAATTAGGGTTTTTAACCAATGTTGTGCATCCAATAGGTGTGTTTGTGTCATTGGATGATCAATTAGGTCATTTTTGTCCTCCCTAGTCTTATTCTTGTCAAATTAGGGTTTTTAATCAATCTTGTGCATCCAATAAGTTCATTTGTGTCATTGGATTAACATTTAGGTCATTTTCGTCCTCCCTAGGCATATTCTTGTCCAATTAGGGTTTTTAACCAATCTTGTGCTTCCAATAGGTGTGTTTGTGTCATTGGATGATCAATTAGGTCATTTTCGTCCTCCCTAGGCATATTCTTGTCCAAGTAGGGTTTTTAACCAATCTTGTGCATCCAATAACTTTGTTTGTGTCATTGAATTAATATTTAGGTCATTTTCGTCCTCCCTAGGCATATTCTTGTCCAATTAGGGTTTTTAACCAATCTTGTGCATCCAATAGGTGTGTTTGTGTCATTGGATGATCAATTAAGTCATTTTCGTCTTCCCTAAGCTTATTCTTATCCAATTAGGATTTTTAACCAATCTTGTGCATCCAATAACTTTGTTTGTGTCATTGAATTAATATTTAGGTCATTTTCATCCTCCCTAGGCATATTCTTGTTTAATTAGGGTTTTTAACCAATCTTGTGCATCCAATAGGTGTGTTTGTGTCATTGGATGATCAATTAGGTCATTTTCGTCCTCCCTAGGCTTATTCTTGTCCAATTAGGGTTTTTAACCAATCTTGTGCATCCAATAACTTTGTTTGTGTCATTGAATTAATTTTTAGGTCATTTTCCTCCTCCCTAGGCATATTCTTGTCCAATTAGGGTTTTTAACCAATCTTGTGCATCCAATAGGTGTGTTTGTGTCATTGGATGATCAATTAGGTCATTTTCGTCCTCCCTAGGCTTATTCTTGTCCAATTAGGGTTTTTAACCAATCTTGTGCATCCAATAAGTTCATTTCTGTCATTGGATTAACATTTAGGTCATTTTCGTCCTTCCTAGTCATATTCTTGTCCAATTAGGGTTTTTAACCAATCTTGTGCTTCCAATAGGTGTGTTTGTGACATTGGATGATCAATTAGGTCATTTTCGTCCTCCCTAAGCTTATTCTAGTCCAATTAGGGTTTTTAACCAATGTTGTGCATCCAATAGGTGTGTTTGTGTCATTGGATTAACATTTAGGTCATTTTCGTCCTCCCTAGGCTTGTTCTTGTCCAATTAGGGTTTTTAACCAATCTTGTGCATCCAATAGGTGTGTTTGTGTCATTGGATGATCAATTAGGTCATTTTCGTCCTCCCTAGGCTTATTCTTGTCCAATTAGGGTTTTTAACCAATCTTGTGCATCCAATAAGTTCATTTGTGACATTGGATGATCAATTAGGTCATTTTCGTCCTCCCTAGGCTTATTCTTGTCCAATTAAGGTTTTTAACCAATCTTGTGCATCCAATAACTTTGTTTGTGTCATTGAATTAATATTTAGGTCATTTTCGTCATCCCTAGGCATATTCTTGTCCAATTTGGAGTTTTAACCATTCTTGTGCATCCAATAGGTGTGTTTTTGTCATTGGATGATCAATTAGGTCATTTTGGTCCTCCCTAGGCTTATTCTTCTCCAATTAGGGTTTTTAACCAATCTTGTGCATCCAATAAGTTCATTTGTGTCATTGGATGATCAATTAAGTCATTTTCGTCCTCCCTAGGCTTATTCTTGTCCAATTAGGGTTTTTAACCAATCTTGTGCATCCAATAGGTGTGTTTGTGTCATCGGATGATCAATTAGGTCATTTTCGTCCTCCCTAGGCTTATTCTTTTCCAATTAGGGTTTTTAACCAATCTTGTGCATCCAATAGGTGTGTTTGTGTCATTGGATTAACATTTAGGTCATTTTCGTCCTCCCTAGGCTTATTCTTGTCCAATTAGGGTTTTTAACCAATCTTGTGCATCCAATAAGTTTGTTTGTGTCATTGAATTAATATTTAGGTCATTTTCGTCCTCCCTAGACATATTCTTGTCCAATTAGGGTTTTTAACGAATCTTGTGCATCCAATAGGTGTGTTTGTGTCATTGGATGATCAATTAGGTCATTATCGTCCTCCCTAGGCTTATTCTTGTCCAATTACAGTTTTTAACCAATCTTGTGCATCCAATAACTTTGTTTGTGTCATTGAATTAATATTTAGGTCATTTTCCTCCTCCCTAGGCATATTCTTTTCCAATTAGGGTTTTTAACCAATCTTGTGCATCCAATAGGTGTGTTTGTGTCATTGGATGATCAATTAGGTCATTTTCGTCCTCCCTAGGCTTATTCTTGTCCAATTAGGGTTTTTAACCAATCTTGTGCATCCAATAAGTTCATTTGTGTCGTTGGATTAACATTTAGGTCATTTTCGTCCTCCCTAGGCATATTCTTGCCCAATTAGGGTTTTTAACCAATCTTGTGCTTCCAATAGGTGTGTTTGTATCATTGGATGATCAATTAGGTCATTTTCGTCCTCCCTAGTCTTATTCTTGTCAAATTAGGGTTTTTAACCAATCTTGTGCATCCAATAAGTTTGTTTATGTCATTGAATTAATATTTAGGTCATTTTCGTCCTCCCTAGGCATATTCTTGTCCAATTAGGGTTTTTAATCAGTCTTGTGCATCCAATAGGTGTGTTTGTGTCATTGGATGATCAATTAGGTCATTTTCGTCCCCCCAAGGCTTATTCTGGTCCAATTTGGGTTTTTAACCAATCTTGTGCATCCAATAAGTTCATTTGCGTCATTGGATTAACATTTAGGTCATTTTCGTCCTCCCTAGGCATATTCTAGTCCAATTAGGGTTTTTAACCAATCTTGTGCATCCAATAGGTGTGTTTGTGTCATTGGATGATCAATTAGGTCATTTTCGTCCTCCCTAGGCTTATTCTTGTCCAATTAGGGTTTTTAACCAATCTTGTGCATCCAATAGGTGTGTTTGTGTAACTGGATGATCAATTAGGTCATTTATGTCCTCCCTAGGCTTATTATTGTCCAATTAAGGTTTTTAACCAATCTTGTGCATCCAATAACTTTTTTTGTGTCATTGAATTAATATTTAGGTCATTTTCGTCCTCCCTAGGCATATTCTTGTCCAATTAAGGTTTTTAACCAATCTTGTGCATCCAATAAGTTCATTTGTGTCATTGGATTAACATTTAGGTCATTTTCATCCTCCCTAGGCATATTCTTGTCCAATTAGGGTTTTTAACCAATCTTGTGCATCCAATAGGTGTATTTGTGTCATTGGATGATCAATTAGGTCATTTTCGTCCTCGCTAGGCTTATTCTTGTCCAATTAGGGTTTTTAACCAATCTTGTGCATCCAATAGGTGTGTTTGTGTCATTGGATGATCAATTAGGTCATTTTCGTCCTCCCTAGGCTTATTCTTGTCCAATTAGGGTTTTTAACCAATCTTGTGCATCCAATAGGTGTGTTTGTGTCATTGGATGATCAATTAGGTCATTTTCGTCCTCCCTAGGCTTATTCTTGTCCAATTAGGGTTTTTCACCAATCTTCTGCATCCGATAAGTTTGTTTGTGTCATTGAATTAATATTTAGGTCATT
Source organism: Cicer pinnatifidum (assembly GCA_037974775.1). Lineage (NCBI taxonomy): Eukaryota > Viridiplantae > Streptophyta > Magnoliopsida > Fabales > Fabaceae > Cicer > Cicer pinnatifidum. Next base: position 6,998 of record JBBPBR010001490.1, on the reverse strand, counting down.
TTCGTCCTCCCTTGGAATATTCTTGTCCAATTAGTGTTTTTAACCAATCTTGTGCATCCAATAGGTGTGTTTGTGTCATTGGATGATCAATTAGGTCATTTTCGTCCTCCCTAGGCTTATTCTTGTCCAATTAGGGTTTTTAACCAATCTTGTGCATCCAATAGGTGTGTTTGTGGCAACGGATGATCAATTAGGTCATTTTCGTCCTCCCTAGGCTTATTCTTGTCCAATTAGGGTTTTTAACCAATCTTGTGCATCCAATAGGTGTGTTTGTGTCATTGGATGATCAATTAGGTCATTTTCGTCCTCCCTAGGCTTATTCTTGTCCAATTAGGGTTTTTAACCAATCTTGTGCATCCAATAGGTGTGTTTGTGTCATTCGATGACCAATTAGGTCATTTTCGTCCTCCCTAGGCATATTCTTGTCCAATTAGGGTTTTTAACCAATCTTGTGCATCCAATAAGTTGAGGTGTGTCATTGAATTAATATTTAGGTCATTTTCGTCCTCCCTAGGCATATTCTTGTCCAATTAAGGTTTTTAACCAATCTTGTGCATCCAATAGGTGTGTTTGTGTCATTGGATGATCAATTAAGTCATTTTCGTCCTCCCTAGGCTTATTCTTGTCCAATTAGGGTTTTTAACCAATCTTGTGCATCCAATAGGTGTGTTTGTGACATTGGATGATCAATTAGGTCATTTTCGTCCTCCCTAGGCTTATTCTTGCCCAATTAGGGTTTTTAACCAATCTTGTGCATCCAATAAGTTGAGTTGTGTCATTGGATTAGCATTTAGGTCATTTTCGTCCTCCGTAGGCTTATTCTTGTCCAATTAGGGTTTTTAACCAATCTTGTGCATCCAATAAGTTCATTTGTGTCATTGGATTAACATTTAGGTCATTTTCGTCCTCCCTAAGCATATTCTGGTCCAATTAGGGTTTTTAACCAATCTTGTGCATCCAATAGGTGTGTTTGTGTCATTGGATGATCAATTAGGTTATTTTCGTCCTCCCTAGGCTTATTCGTGTCCAATTAGGGTTTTTAACTTATCTTGTGCATCCAATAAGTTCATTTGTTTCATTGGATGATCAATTAGGTCATTTTCGTCGTTCCTAGGCATATTCTTGTCTAATTAGGGTTTTTAACCAATCTTGTGCATCCAATAGGTGTGTTTGTGTCATTGGATGATCAATTAGGTCATTTATAACCCTAAACCCTAGGCTTATTCTTGTCCAATTAGGGTTTTTAACCGATCTTGTGCATCCAATAGGTGTGTTTGTGTCATTGGATGATCAATTAGGTCATTTTTGTCCTCCCTAGGCATATTCTTGTACAATTAGGGTTTTTAACCAATCTTGTGCATCCAATAGGTGTGTTTGTGTCATTGGAAGATCAATTAGGTCATTTTCGTCCTCCCTAGGCTTATTCTTGTCCAATTAGGGTTTTTAACCAATCTTGTGCATCCAATAGGTGTGTTTGTGTCATTGGATGATCAATTAGGTCATTTTCGTCCTCCCTAGGCTTATTCTTGTCCAATTAGGGTTTTTAACCAATCTTGTGCATCCAATAAGTTTGTTTGTATCATTGAATTAATATTTAGGTCATTTTCCTCCTCCCTAGGCATATTCTTGTCCAATTAGGGTTTTTAACCAATCTTGTGCATCCAATAGGTGTGTTTGTGTCATTGGATGATCAATTAGGTCATTTTCGTCCTCCCTAGGCTTATTCTTGTCCAATTAGGGTTTTTAACCAATCTTGTGCATCCAATAACTTTGTTTGTGTCATTGAATTAATATTTAGGTCATTTCGTCGTCCCTAGGCATATTCTTGTCCAATTAGGGTTTTTTACCAATCTTGTGCATCCAATAGGCGTGTTTGTGTCATTGGATGATCAATTAGGTCATTTTCGTCATCCCAAGGCTTATTCTTGTCCAATTAGGGTTATTAACCAATCTTGTGCATCCAATAACTTTGTTTGTGTCATTGAATTAATATTTAGGTCATTTTCGTCCTCCTTAGGCATATTCTTGTCCAATTAGGGTTTTTAACCAATCTTGTGCATCCAATAGGTGTGTTTGTGTCATTGGATGATCAATTAGGTCATTTTCGTCCTCCCTAGGCTTATTCTTGTCCAATTAGGGTTTTTAACCAATCTTGTGCATCCAATAGGTGTGTTTGTGTCATTGGATGATCAATTAGGTCATTTTCGTCCTCCCTAGGCTTATTGTTGTCCAATTAGTGTTTTTAACGAATCTTGTGCATCCAATAAGTTTATTTGTGTCATTGGATTAACATTTAGGTCATTTTCGTCCTCCTTAGGCATATTATTGTCCAATTAGTGTTTTAAACGAATCTTGTGCATCCAATAAGTTCATTTGTGTCATTGGATTAACATTTAGGTCATTTTCGTCCTCCCTAGGCATATTCTTGTCCAATTAGGGTTTTTAACCAATCTTGTGCATCCAATAGGTGTGTTTGTGTCATTGGATGATCAATTAGGTCATTTTCGTCCTCCCTAGGCTTATTCTTGTCCAATTAGGGTTTTTAACCAATCTTGTGCATCCAATAACTTTGTTTGTGTCATTGAATTAATATTTAGGTAATTTTCCTCGTCCCTAGGCATATTCTTGCCCAATTAGGGTTTTTAACCAATCTTGTGCATCCAATAGGTGTGTTTGTGTCATTGGATTATTAATTAGGTCATTTTCGTCCTCCCTAGGCATATTCTTGTCCAATTAGGGTTTTTAACCAATCTTGTGCATCCAATAACTTTGTTTGTGTCATTGAATTAATATTTAGGTCATTTTCCTCCTCCCTAGGCATATTCTTGTCCAATTAGGGTTTTTAACCAATCTTGTGCATCCAATAGGTGTGTTTGTGTCATTGGATGATCAATTAGGTCATTTTCGTCCTCCCTAGGCTTATTCTTGTCCAATTAGGGTTTTTAACCAATCTTGTGCATCAAATAAGTTTGTTTATGTTATTGAATTAATATTTAGGTCATTTTCGTCCTCCCTAGGCATATTCTTGCCCAATTAGGGTTTTTAACCAATCTTGTACATCCAATAGGTGTGTTTGTGTCATTGGATGATCAACTAGGTCATTTTAGTCCTCCCTAGGCTTATTCTTGTCCAATTAGGGTTTTTAACCAATCTTGTGCATCCAATAACTTTGTTTGTGTCATTGAATTAATATTTAGGTCATTTTCCTCCTCCCTAGGCATATTCTTGTCCAATTAGGGTTTTTAACCAATCTTGTGCATCCAATAAGTTCATTTATGTCATTGGATTAACATTTAGGTCATTTTCGTCCTTCCTAGGAATATTCTTGTCCAATTAGGGTTTTTAACCAATCTTGTGCATCCAATAGGTGTGTTTGTGTCATTGGATGATCAATTAGGTCATTTTCGTCCTCCCTAGGCTTATTCTTGTCCAATTATGGTTTTTAACCAATCTTGTGCATCCAATAGGTGTGTTTGTGTCATTGGATTAACATTTAGGTCATTTTCGTCCTCCCTAGGCTTTTTCTTGTCCAATTAGGGTTTTTAACCAATCTTGTGCATCCAATAGGTGTGTTTGTGTCATTGGATGATCAATTAGGTCATTTTCGTCCTCCCTAGGCTTATTCTTGTCCAATTAGGGTTTTTAACCAATCTTGTGCATCCAATAGGTGTGTTTGTGTCATTGGATTAACATTTAGGTCATTTTCGTCCTCCCTAGGCTTATTCTTGTCCAATTAGGGTTTTTAACCAGTCTTGTGCTTCCAATAAGTGTGTTTGTGTCATTGGATGATCAATTAGGTCATTTTCGTCCTTCCTAGGCATATTCTTGTCCAATTAGAGTTTTTAACCAGTCTTGTGCATCCAATAAGTTTGTTTGTGTCATTGAATTATATTTAGGTCATTTTCGTCCTCCCTAGGCATATTCATGTCCAGTTAGGGTTTTCAACCAATCTTGTGCATCCAATAGGTGTGTTTGTGTCATTGGATGATCAATTAAGTCATTTTCGTCCTCCCTATGCTTATTCTTGTCCAATTAGGGTTTTTAACCAATCTTGTGCATCCAATAAGTTTGTTTGTGTCATTGAATTAATATTTAGGTCATTTTCGTCCTCCCTAGGCATATTCTTGCCCAATTAGGGTTTTTAACCAATCTTGTGCATCCAATAGGTTCAGTGTTTGTGTCATTGGATGATCATTTAGGTCATTTTCGTCCTTCCAAGGCATATTCTTGTCCAATTAGGGTTTTTAACCAGTCTTGTGCATCCAATAGGTGTGTTTGTGTCATTGAATTAATATTTAGGTCATTTTCCTCCTCCCTAGGCATATTCTTGTCCAATTAGGGTTTTTAACCAATCTTGTGCATCCAATAGGTGTGTTTGTGTCATTGGATGATCAATTAGGTCATTTTCGTCCTCCCTAGGCTTATTCTTGTCCAATTAGGGTTTTTAACCAATCTTGTGCATCCAATAAGTTCATTTGTGTCATTGGATTAACATTTAGGTCATTTTCGTCCTCCCTAGGCATATTCTTGTCCAATTAGGGTTTTTAACCAATCTTATGCATCCAATAGCTGTATTTGTGTCATTGGATGATCAATTAGGTTATTTTCGTCCTCCTTAGGCTTATTCCTGTCCAATTATGGTTTTTAACTAATCTTGTGCATCCAATAAGTTCATTTGTGTCATTGGATGATCAATGAGGTCATTTTCGTCCTCCCTAGGCATATTCTTGTCCAATTAGGGTTTTTAACCAATCTTGTGCATCCAATAGGTGTGTTTGTGTCATTGGATGATCAATTAGGTCATTTTCGTCCTCCCTAGGCTTATTCTTGTCCAATTAGGGTTTTTAACCAATCTTGTGCATCCAATAACTTTGTTTGTGTCATTGAATTAATATTTAGGTTATTTTCCTCCTCCCTACGCATATTCTTGTCCAATTAGGGTTTTTAACCAATCTTGTGCATCCAATAGGTGTGTTTGTGTCATTGGATGATCAATTAGGTCATTTGCGTCCTCCATAGGCTTATTCTTGTCCAATTAGGATTTTTAACCAATCTTGTGCATCCAATAAGTTGAGTTGTGTCATTGGATTGACATTTAGGTCATTTTCGTCCTCCCTAGGCTTATTCTTGTCCAATTAGGGTTTTTAACCAATCTTGTGCATCCAATAGGTGTGTTTTTTTCATTGGATGATCAATTAGGGTTTTTAACCAATCTTGTGCATCCAATAAGTTCATTTGTGTCATTGGATTAACATTTAGGTCATTTTCGTCCTCCCTAGGCATATTCTTGTCCAGTTAGGGTTTTTAACCAATCTTGTGCATCCAATAGGTGTGTTTGTCTCATTGGATGATCAATTAGGTTATTTTCATCCTCCCTAGGCATATTCTTGTCCAATTAGGGTTTTTAACCAATCTTGTGCATCCAATAGGTGTGTTTGTGTCATTGGATGACCAATTAAGTCATTTTCGTCCTCAATAGGCATATTCTTGTCCAATTAGGGTTTTTAACCAATCTTGTGCATCCAATAGGTGTGTCTGTGGCAATGGATGACCAATTAGGTCATTTTCGTCCTCCCTAGGCTTATTCTTGTCCAATTAGGGTTTTTAACCAATCTTGTGCATCCAATAGGTGTGTTTGTGTCATTGGATGATCAATTAGGTCATTTTCGTCCTCCCTAGGCTTATTCTTGTCCAATTAGGGTTTTTAACCAATCTTGTGCATCCAATAGGTGTGTTTGTGTCATTGGATGATCAATTAGGTCATTTTCGTCCTCCCTAGGCTTATTCTTGTCCAATTAGGGTTTTTAACCAATCTTGTGCATCCAATAGGTGTGTTTGTGTCATTGGATTAACATTTAGGTCATTTTCGTCCTCCCTAGGCTTATTCTTGCCCAATTAGGGTTTTTAACCCATCTTGTGCATCCAATAAGTTTGTTTGTGTCATTGAATTAATATTTAGCTCATTTTCGTCCTCCCTAGGCATATTCTTGCCCAATTAGGATTTTTAACCAATCTTGTGCATCCATTAGGTGTGTTTGTGCCATTGGATGATCAATTAGGTCATTTTCGTCCTCCCTAGGCTTATTCTTGTCCAATTAGGGTTTTTAACCAATCTTGTGCATCCAATAACTTTGTTTGTGTCATTGAATTAATATTTAGGTCATTTTCCTCCTCCCTAGGCATATTCTTGTCCAATTAGGGTTTTTAACCAATCTTGTGCATTCAATAGGTGTGTTTGTGTCATTGGATGATCAATTAGGTCATTTTCGTCCTCCCTAGGCTTATTCTTGTCCAATTAGGGTTTTTAACCAATCTTGTGCATCCAATAAGTTCATTTGTGTCATTGAATTAACATTTAGGTCATTTTCGTCCTCCCCTAGGCATATTCTTGTCCAATTAGGGTTTTTAACCAATCTTGTGCTTCCAATAGGTGTGTTTGTGTCATTGGATGATCAATTAGGTCATTTTCGTCCTCCCTAGGCTTATTCTTACCCAATTAGGGTTTTTAACCAATCTTGTGCATCCAATAAGTTGAGTTGTGTCATTGGATGATCAATTAGGTCATTTTCGTCCTCCATAGGCTTATTCTTGTCCAATTAGTGTTTTTAACCAATCTTGTGCATCCAATAAGTTTGTTTATGTCATTGAATTAATATTTAGGTCATTTTCGTCCTCCCTAGGCATATTCTTGTCCAATTAGGGTTTTTAACCAATCTTGTGCATCCAATAGGTGTGTTTGTGTCATTGGATGATCAATTAGGTCATTTTCATCCTCCCTAGGCTTATTCTTGTTCAATTAGGGTTTTTAACCAATCTTGTGCATCCAATAGGTGTGTTTGTGTCATTGGATTATCAATTAGGTCATTTGCGTCCTCCCTAGGCTTGTTCTTGTCCAATTTGGGTTTTTAACCAATCTTGTGCATCCAATAGGTGTGTTTGTGTCATTGGATTAACATTTAGGTCATTTTCGTCCTCCCTAGGCTTATTCTTGTCCAATT